>PVJL010004351.1:0-131850 GCA_004026885.1 Lyroderma lyra
ACGACATAAATGCGCATTCGAGGAGTTTCGAGGCTCCAGGGCGAGTCGAAGTCCTGGAATGTCTGTTCTCCAAGGCCCAGGACAGCCAGGCCTTCACCCAGAAGTGGGTAGTGAATGTGAGTCCGAAGTGCATGGACGGTCAGAGGACCAGCCTCAAGGTTGTCCCCCACGCGAACCCCTTGCTGCAGACGACGGGGCTTCGCACGTGCCCCGTGTCATGGTCAGAGGGTGCCCGCTGGAGTCGGGGCAGCTTCCCGGGGGCTATGTGGCCTCATGGCAGCCCACAGGAGCCGCCTCGGGAAGCAGGGGCCCAGGGTCTCAAAGCCTCAGGACTCTGGGAAGAATCAGGGCGCCAAGGGAGAGGGCTGCAGGCGCCCCAACGCGGGAGAACAAGCAGAAGGTCCTGAAATACTGGGGACCTCTCAAGCCAGAATTATGGACCCCTCTTCCCAGGCCAGGGGAACCATAGACTCTGTTGGGAGGAAATCCCTCTGGCAGCTGCCAGAGAAGAAGCAGGACCCTCCAGAATGCTTCCAAAAGAGGATGGAGCTCTTTATCTAGGGGATTTGCCCCCCACTCCCAACTTAGAGGTCAGGATGCTCTGCAAAACCGCAAGTTTAAACCAGCCACGGCCCAGAGCCAAGGGCCGGTCAGACGTGCTCCGAGGGCCTGGCGCCCATGACCGCCGTGGGACAGAGAACAAGGTGGCCACTCACCGTGGGCGTCATGCCCCAAATTCACATGAGCACAAGCAGGAACCCCAAGCCCCAGTGTGTGGGGGTTTCTGCTACCGCAGGCTTCCTTTCTACCCAGAGCGAGGGCTAGCCATGGGCCACACGGCCTGCAGTCACCAGGCCAACCCCATCGACCAGAGTTCCATCAGGGAATGCAGACGGTCCTCGGGAAATGAGCAGCCGGGGGGGAGTCACTTCTTGTCCCTGCCCCCCAGGAAGACTCGGTGTCCAGTCAGTCCCTGCCACTGCGGGCCAAGGATGCCCAGTGTCCAAGACCATCAACATTGCCTGGGGCACTGTCATTTTCGGGGAGGTATCTTGCATTGTCAACAATGAGAAGTTTAGCTAGCCTAAGGAAATACATGGGTTTTGTTTGTTTGTTTGTTTTCATCCTAAGAGAGTGGTGTAGTGGCTCCTGTCTGTGCTCTGCTCCGTGTGCACTTGGCCTCTAGAAGGGAGGGGAGTGGAGGGAGGCTGATCTTGGCCTTGCAAGCTCACTCCTTATCCTGAGTCCCTTCATTGCACCTTACACTTTCACAGTACTGTCATTACACAGACAAAACCTACTCTAAAACAAGATGAGAGAAACCCAGAAGACCCCACCCCAGGGTCTGATCTGACCCGTCTTTCTCGTGCTTCCACTTGGCGTTGAACTTTATGCAGCTGTAGGGGATCGGCTCATGGGCACCACAGGGCTGGGCATTCCCTCAGGCCCCAGGAAGTGTCAGAGTCAAGTGGGTAGAAGCTTGGGGGTGGGGAGCAGCTGGGCCCTGAGTTCAGAAGCAAGAGAAATCTTGCCCCTCCACCTCTTGGTGGGAAACAGGTAAGACCTTCCCTAAGGCCCCATCTCTCCCGATGGAGGCTGGGGTGGAGATGGTCCTGTGAACCCCTCTTCCCTTAGCCTGAGTAAAATGTACAGCTCCCCTCCCCACCCCCGCCTTCCCCACACGTAAGGCACAGAGAGGATGGCCCTTCCCGCTCTGCGTGTGTGCAGGTGGGCGCATCAGGGGGGCTGGGAGGGCTGTGTGCACCTCGGTCCCAAATGAATGAATCGCCATGGTCAGTGGTCACCTGCCTTCTCCCTCTCTGTTAACCCCAGAGAAGGGGTTCTGGAAGAATGGGACAGGATGTGACTGTGTGTGCTGAACACCTGAGAGTCAGATACTGTGAACCTGGGGTGGGATGTGGGTGAAGAAAAATGGAAAAAGTTGGATCCAAGGAAGGAGGCGAAGTAGTGCAGGGTGTCCGTAAATGTGCAGTGACCAAGGAGCCCTGATGTCCCATCACTGTCCACAGGCCTGGGAGGAGGACACGGCCCCAGCCCAGGTCTCCTCCTGCTCCAGATCTGAGATCACACAGAAGCCACTGCTAGGGCCAATCGGAGGGTTAATGTCTCCACGGTACCGTTAATAAGCTTGCAATCCTCACCTGCTGATTCTTGAAAGGATGACAACAGGTTGAAGAGCCTGAACTAGGGTGTCACTTCTAGTCTGGTGACCTTCACATAAACACATGGCCCAAGGACTGCTCCAGGGGACAGATGGGGACCTCAAAGCCTGAGAGAATGGCTTGCCATGATGTCTTAAGTCTTTCCTGGCTCCATTCTTGCTTCTCCCAGGGGCCAGCAGGAAAAGAGGACATTAGACAGTCACTGTTGCATTGGAGGGCGGAAGCAACCTGTCCAGAATGGCAGGGCTGTCTCAGTGGTCCCTGTGTGCTCTGCTCCTAGCACAACTTGCCTGCCCCCCAGCCCCTAACCACACAGGAAGCAGGGAGACCAAGAGCAATTTCGCTAGAGCCGGTGTCCCCAACCCCCACGCCAGGCAGTAGAGTAAGCGGTGGGCAAATGAGTGAGCGAGGAAAGCTTCATCTGTATTTACGGCCTCTCCCTATGGCTTGTATTATTGCCTCAGTTCTGCCTCCTGTCAGATCAGCAGTGGCATTTGATTAGTTGTGTAATTATTTCATTATATGTTACAATGTAATAGTATTAGAAATAAAGTGCACAATAAATGTAATGATCTCAAAACATCTCCCACTTCTTCACTCGATCTGTGGAAAAATTGTCTTCCATGAATTTGGTCCCTAGTGCCAAAAAGTTGGGGACACTGCTGCACTAGGCTATATAGGATGCATTAATAAAGTCCAAAAAGAACAGTATCATTGAGATTATGTTATCATAATTGTCAATGATATTAGAAATCAGTAACAGAAGAATAGCTTAAATAGCTAATATATTGGAAACCAAACACTACTAAAAAAATCTTAGATTAAAAAAAGTACTCATAAATTTAAAGACAATTCCAATTTCAGAAATGTTCGGAGCTGAATGACAGGAGAGGTGAGGCCACGGCAGATTTCGACCCTCGTGGACTGACGTTAGGTTGACCTAAATCTCTGAGGTGCAAGCAAGCCCAACCTGTCACGAGGGTTTGGACACTAGAATCAGCCTGTGGCTCGAGAATTCTGAGGCTGTGCAATAATGTTGTAATGTCTTTAATGAGCAAGTGCACATCTAGGTGCTTGGAATACCTACACTTTTCTTGAAGGACACGTTTGTGTATTTCACTTGGGTGGCCATAAGTACTAGATCTCCTGGGGCAGTTCTGGTTTATGCCTGCTGTCCTGGTGAAGGGAGTAATAGCACCACCTGTTACTGTCACAGGTGTCACGGTATGGATTACCCCAATGGTCAGTCCTCACTTAAGTGGGCCATGATCTCGGGGTATTGATATTTTTGTATTAAATAATGTATTTGTAAAATTAGTATTATGATTTTCTTTTCGTAATTGTTTTGTTTCTGTGCCATTGCTCCATTGTCCCCATTTTGATTGATTTGTTTCCGTCCTCTAATTCCTTGTCGTCAAGCTTTGTATTTCCCCAGGTGGGATGGTGGGCAAGCTGTGAGGTATGTCCTTCCCCCCAAATGCAGTGTGTTCCAAAAAGTTTGAGTCCTAGTTCTCGGCGGCCCCTCCCCTTTGTGAGGCGGACTTCCTGTTGCAGTGCTTTCTCATTACTGAGCCAGAAGAGAGTGCATCGTAGGGTTCTTAACATTGAAGTGTCACTAAGAAATTGTTTTCTTTGATGCACGTGCAGTCTATTTACATTTCACCACAGGTGCCAATGGACAGCAAGGAACACAAAGTAGCACAGAGTGAGCTGATTTACCATCTGGAGTATGAGAGGCTGCCCGTTCCAGGGGCCAGCAATGTGGTGCTTTCGGGGATCTCTGTCTCTGGTTTAGGGACACAAACATTTCCTTATGGCCTGAGATGCTCTCAGTTTATGATCTGCTTTAGACACGCTCCATTGAGTTTATATCAAAGAAAATTCCTGGCTTGCCTTGTTCTTGGCATTCCTCAATGAACATTTTTATTCATGCTCTGTATCGATAATAATTTAGACCTACTCCCATTAATAAATCTGGAATAGGCGTAATCAGTGTATTGTGCAACTGTGAAGACCGGTCCTAGGACAGGACTTCAGGGCTAAAGAGAAATCTGGGGCGGCCTAAAGGATTCAGGGCCTGACTTGAGCTGAATGCAACATTGGCTGCTGCTGCTTGTTTCTCATAGCACGTGGACCTGGCTTTTGCTTGTAATGACGATTCCTTTACATTTCTAAAGGACCTCATGGTTTACAACCAGGGCCAAGTGGGATTTAACCAGTTCACTCTGTTGTGAGTGGCACTGGATTCCCAAACCCACCACCAGAGATTTTAGTTCAGGAGCTCTGATGGAGCTCTCAGGAGCTGTTCCAACAAATATCTGCCTCCCTAGGATCCTGCGGGAGGCAGCAGTCCTTGGGCCACACCGTTTTGGTGAGAGGGCTCATGCCTTTCATCCCATTGGGAGTTAATCCCTGGGGAAGCATGGAGTTGCTGACCCAAGGGCCCAACCAGGAGATTTCTCCTTACACTGGGCCCATGGTCTCGGAATCATCAGATGTAGCAAAAGGGGCAGATGGCAGCGGTGTCGTTGCTGCAGGCCTGTATTTTCTCTAGGGCCAGAGTGATTAGGAGAGCAGTGTGCCTGAAAGGTAGGTGAGACTTAAATACCTAGGAAAATGAGCAGCTAAAGCTTCAAGCGTTTCACCTTGAGCAGTGTCTGCACACCAGCTGATTAAACTAGGGTCTCATCAGGGAATCACAATGTCTAGAGTTACACTGTTCGGTGCGTTATTCATTATTGGTGCCAAGTACCAATAAATAATATTATGAAACATGAGATAAGAAAGTGTGTATGGGATCCTAAATGCTTAATGAAAACCAAATTCACAGGTGGAAAAGCCAAGTTCCACGCTGGTTCCTTTCCTTACACCAGGGTGGAGGTAGTGCAGATGTACGTGAATAAGAACACCCACAGGGTGAGGTCCCAGGTTTGAAAGGAAGCAGAGTCATCTGATGCATGTCCCCTGGGGTCAGCCTGGCTGCTTGGCCTTTTGAAAATGAGTTAACCTTGCTGTCTCAGGCACTGTTCGTGGAGTTGGAAGCAGGGCATGATGGGGGTGACACATTTTGTCCTTTATATGTGTCATGGGTTGATTTGTTAATATTTACCCAAATGTCAGGAAGTCTTCATATGTAAAGGGCTTGATGGCACCTGAACAAAAGACTATAACAATATTGATTTAGAAATAGCCACACCTCCTATTTTTCAAGGAGGACCACGATCCTGGTTGTATACATCTACCTCAGTGACAGGTGTGGCCATGTGGGGTAGGTACTTGGAGCAGAACCAAACAGAAAGCTGGTGGCCTTTCCCACACGTCTATTCAAGCCATTATGACTCTTCACCACAGAGAAAAACAGCTCTCGTAGTGCCATCATCATTGTGTAGTTTTATGCCACTTTATAGCTTCGAGTGCTTACCGGTATCCTTATTTCATATTCATTACCAGTTCCCCAGACAGCATTTAGCAAAGCTTTAACCTTCATTCAGGCTGCATGTAAAAGCAGAAGAATCTAATTTTCCTTGGACCCAGTCACATTCTTTTCTTCCCTGGCTGAATCGGGGGAAGGTATATTTTCAGGATCCTTCTATTGGAGACCGTGTTGTGATGTGAAGTATGGATCCCCACCCAATTTAATTCTCTGCCCTCAAAAGCAGAAGTGAATCAATTGCTCAGGAAGGTTTACAGTCGCCTCAAATGCTCACCAAGTTCATCTCACCTTTGGAGACCTATTTGTGTATGTTTTGTTTGGTCTTTGAAATTAATCATTATTCCTGCCATTGAAAGTATAAGGACAACAGTCAGGGGCCTTGAGCGGTCTCATGCCCCTCAAAGAGTCCCTATAGAGGGTTACTTTCGTACAAAACTTCATTCAGAAATCCATCTGGGCAGCAGGATCAATACCACCACAAGCCTGCAAGGCAGACCCGCCTTAAGCTGCAGTTCGGTAGCGGCGTGGGAGCAAAGAGGTTTGGAAGAAAGCGTCAGTACGGCCTGGTACACGGCTTTCGGCATGCACTGTGCACTGGTCACACACAGGGACGTAAACCGCAATCAGAAATCTCACAGTTTTCCAAAAGATCAAAAACAATGACAGCAAAAGGATGTGTATGCTGACCCAAACAAAGCTTATTCACTTGTTTCAGCAAGATCGCCGGAAGGATTCGCTGAGGGAGAGGCGTTGGGGCCCGCAGGGGACTGTTTGGCTGGGCTTTAGCTTGCGAGGGGGCAGAGGGACAGCAGTCACCGTGGGCTTTACTGCAAGGGAATCCCTCTTTCTCCTTGTTATGTCATTTTCTTTACTCCAGGTGACTTGGAATTTACACAGCGTTTTACTCAGTTCAGCAGCCGCTGGGCTTTGATGGTGCCATCAGCACTCTGCCTTCAATTCCCTCCTGTCAGTAAGCACCTTTCTGGAGCAAATGCTTGGCTAGCAGACTGGGAGACAGTATGCGTGTCTGTAAAGCCGACAGCACATCACACCCTCCACGCCATGCCACGCAGATCACCCGTGTCAGAGCCCAGCACCACCGTGGGACTGTTCTTGCTCCTTAGCATGTCATGGTGTCACTTCCCGGGGGTGGTGTTGCCTCTCAAATGGAGATTGACCACAGGCTTAAAACAGGAGGGAGGAAATGCAAATCGCTCATTCATCACTGTTCTCTCCTGAAATAGCAGAACAATTCAATGCCAAACAATCTAGAAATAGTTTTTCACCTCCCAGCCCCACCCCACCCCCGACAGCTGACTGGCTGAGGACATGCATTAAATAAATTGCATTTCAAGTCCAACACTGATGGGAGAGCAGACTGGAGGCTGTGAATATCTAATGTTTTTGGAAGTGCAGTTGTAAGGGCTAGAGTCTTTGATCTGCATTCAAACTAAAATAACCCATTGACATTTTAATCTTTAAACAGAGACTAAATGTTGGTTATCATGATGTTCTTTTGTTCTGGGCTCAACCACACAGACTTCCTTCCCCTCACCAATGCGGACCTGACTGAATGCCTAACCTGGCCACAGCAGAGAGAGTCACTGAGCCTTTTATGGAGCATCACTCCCCTGAGGACCAACCAGCCATTTGGTGGCAAGACTCATTACCTCGGACCTTGTCCAGTTTGGAGGGGAAAGAGATTGGCTTTCTTTGGAATAGATATGTGTTCTCAACGTTGACCTGCTTTCCTTGCCCATCACGTTTCTCCCTTACTCACCACCATGGTGACTTCACACTCCACCCCGTATTCCTTCTGTTCAAGAATCCCACGTCATAGCAGAAGAGTTTCAGCAGAGGGCGCGTGCCCATGGAATCCACTGGTTTTGACCACGTCCTCCATCACTCAGAGGCTGCTGGCTTAATAGGACAGTGGCATGGCTTATTGAAGATCCTATTCAGTTTCCAGTTAGGAGAGGCAGCTGAAAGCATGGGGTGCAGTAGGTGTCGTGCAGCAGAAACCAATACAGGGATGTGTGCCCCTCTATAGCTTTGGGCCCAAGGGGCAACCTCGGAAGTAGGAGTGGCTCCTTTCGTTATTACCACTAACAATCCACTTGCAGAATTCTTGCTTTCCGTCCCTGCAGTTTTGAGCTCTGCTGGTTTAGAGGCTTTGGTTCCTAATAAGACGTGTTCTTATTGACTTGAAAGCTAGGAGTGCCAGATATTCATTTTGGTCTAGTATTGCCGTTGAACCTACAGGAACCCCAAAACTACAGCAGCAGCTGCAACAATGGAGTTGGGGGGAGGAAGGAAGGAAGGAAGAGGCTTTGAAAATTCAGACCCTCCAGGAATACAGATTGGGGTCACCTCACCAGGTAAAGAATCATGACCAGCTCTGTGTTTTTTTGTTGTTTTTTTGTTTTTTTTTCTGAGAGCAAAGAAAAGGAAATGGGTAGTAGAAGGTTATAAATACTGTGATTAGTTACAGAGATGCAGACTATGGCAGCCATGCATATTTTCTTTCTTGCTTTGTATACGTGGGCATATGTAGGCACACATTAGCATGGTACATATATTAAAAACATACAATAACAACTTTCTACTTTCTTCCTTCCCTTTAATATTTTATACAAGTTTTATTGGAGACTAACTTTGCAATTAGTCATTAGGGAACAAATATTTAGATGGCACTGTAACCAAATTTGAGAAATAATTCATTGAAAAGAATTAATTTGATTAATTTATTTATTAGTCTATTTTAAATTAGTTTTTAAAAGGAATATTTGAGTTTATTATTTTCCCCACTCTTGGTACAGTCACATACAGAAATGGTCTCTGGAGTTACAAGACAGGAGGTAGGGACAGACACCAGGGAAAGCAGAAGGGGCGGGTGGCGGGCGGTGCTGGAGCGAGAGACCTGGGGAAGGGTGCCCTCCCTCTCAGCGTGGGAGCTGGGACAAGTGCAGGCGCAGGGCTTTGTCTGCCCACGTCAGGCATTCAGCTGCCTCCTCCTCCACACCCTCCTTGCTGGCAGGAGATGGGTCACTGGGAACCCCCCGAAGCAGAATGTGCTGTAGTCCCCCTACGCCTGCAGGGCAGGCCTGCCTTCTCCTCCCGTAGGGCCTGGATGGGGCGCTCTGATGGGCTCAGACAGGCTCAGACAGGCAGGGGTGGGCCCTCCTTCCTCTTCCTTTTCCTCTTCCTCCTCCTGTTCCTCTTTCTGCTCTCTGGGCTCCCAAGGTTCCTAGTCCAGTGTTTCGGACTCTGCCTGCCTCGCTGCCAGCTCCCCTAGTGGGTAGGACTGGGGCCTGCACCTTCTTCTTTCGAGAAGGGGTTCAAGAGGACAAGCTGAAGCTCAGTGAGGGGTGCCAGCCAGGGGAACTGGATGCTTCTTGGTGCTCCCACAGTTTCAAGGAGATCCAGGGCCTCCTGGCAGGGCTGAATGGCAGGTCCGAAGCACCTCCAGCTCCTTAAGGCTCCTCTCTGTGGGGAGAGGGAGGTGCAAGTAGGGTTCATCCAGAAGTGGTGTAGGGATCAGAGTGGGTGGCAGGATGTGCAAGTCCCTTGACACCTTGGACGGTGTGTCACCTCCTCAGTCCTGGAAAAACTTGAGGTGAGGGCTGCTGTTGGGAGCAGAGATGTGCACAGTGAGGCAAAGCAAGTCTCAGCCCCCTTTTCTAGTCCTTCATTGCTGAGGCCAAACACTGCCAAACCTGCGCGGGGATCCTGGGAACTCCTGGAGGAGGTGGAAGAGGTTGTGCGTGCAGGTCAGATCTCCACGTTGGGAACTCCTGGAGGAGGTGGAAGAGGTTGTGGGTGCAGGTCAGATCTCCACGTTGCTTGCAGAGGTGGATACAACGAACATTGGGAATTTGCATCTCATCATTTTCGGGTAAGGGTGAGATTATCTTCATTTGTATGAAGTATAGTTGTGTCTCTTTAGAAACACAGAGTTGTGTTTCTTGTGTGTGAGTCAGATACATACAGAAGGGTGTGTATGGCAGCTGAGTAGCCAACGGAGTGAGTAGTAGCCAGTTATGAAGCTATTACCTCTCAGCACCAAGCTGGCCCTCCTAGACTCCACCTTGTGATGCTAATGTTGAGATCGTCCTACCTATTTCCATTTTGCCAGTGTCTCCCTGTGAGATTCACTAGCAAGGGCCCACGGGGCTGGGAGGGAGGAAGGGATTGCTCCTTCCTCATTGCTTCTTGAGAACTTACTGGCTTTTTCCTGTTCTTGTGTCCCCTTGTTCTCACTTCACCCTGGCAGGGGCGGTTCATTCATGTAGCAGCAGCTGAATTCAGTTTGCAGTTTCCCCAGCACTTGTGGGACCAGCCTCCTTATGGCCCCTCTGAGACATTAGCCCCGCCGGGGGTGCCCCTTCCACGGAGCTCTGTTTCAGCTCCAGGGAGCCCCTCCTGAGTGCCAAGCGTTAATCCTTTTGACCACTTCTCTCTTGTTTCCCCAACCTCGGTTTGCTCCCTCCGTGCTACCTCGGTGTGGTGCTTGCCTTTCCTGTCACGGAGGTAAACAGCTCTTTCCTCCCAGTTCACAGTGCTTGCTGTCCAATTTTCTCTTGCATTTTCATCTAAGACGGAGTAATTGACTTCTTGCCTACCTCAAAAGTTCAGAAATAGCTGAAGAAAACCCATTGAATCACTGAAGTAGTAATTAGTACAAGTTTATTGTGCACACAGCAGAAAGACAGCTCCTGAACCAGGAGCACTGAAACCAAACATGGACTGAGACTCAGGGGGTTATTGTTATAAAGCAGCTTATAGAGTGAGAAGGCAGTGACTGTTTACTCTTCACAAAGACTGGCTATAACATTAGAATTTTAAAAATGATATGGAATTTTTCAGTGGTTACCTCATATCAATTTTGGGGAACAGTGTAGGTTTTGCTTATGATTTCCAGAGGCATAAATAAGAAATGACCCAGGCCAAGTTAGTCTTGCTAAACAAGTTACATTAAGCATTGCCTGTATGACTAAAATAGCCTGGTCTGCTCAGGGAATTTTCAAGGCTGGTCTCCATTTGTTTTTGATTTTACACCCAAAACAACCAAAAAATCCAGACAAAATATATGAGCAGTGGTTTTCACACCACTGGAAATCAGGAAATGAAAAACAGTTACACCTGAGAGAAGGGAAACTATGGAGGTGAGCCCTGTGGTTGCCCCTGGCTGACTGCCTGGGGCAAGTTTTCAGGCTGTGGTGCAGGGAGAATCCAGGCAGAAAAGAGCTGCAGAAATGGAGCAGGGAGCAAGCCCAGGGGGACTCAAATTTGCAGAGCGGAGCACTGAAGAGGAGAGAACCTCTCTTTGAAAGACATAATGTGAATGAAAAGACAATCCACTGTGTGGGAAAAAATATTTGCAAATCATGAATCTGATAAAGGGCTTTTATCTAGAATATATATATAATGAACCCTCAAAACCCAATAATAAAAATGAGCAAAAGATTTGGATAGACCCATCACCAAAGAAGACGTGTAGATGTCAAATAGCATGTAAAAACATGCTCAATATCAAGTCATTAGGGAAATGTAAATTAGAATGACAATGAGATAACACATCTGTTATTAATAGAAACTCCCTTGAAAATTTGAAAGACTGATCATATCAAGTGTTGGTGAGGATGTGCAGGAACTCATTCTTATACACTGCTGGTGGGAATGCTAAATAGTACACTTTGGAAAAACAATTTGGCTGCCGCTTAACAAGTTGATCATATAAGTATCTGCCATCTGACCCAGCCATTCCACTCCTAGGTGATTACGCGAGAGAATGAAAGTGTATGTCTGTGTAGGAGCTTATACAGGAATGTTCGCTGCAGCTTTATTTGTAATAAATAGAAACTAGGAACAAGCTAAATGTTCATCCACAGGCTAGTAAATAAGCAATTTGTGTTGTATATCATACATACAGTGAAATAGTATTGAGTAATAAAAAGGAATAGATTGTCAAAACATGCAAAAACTAGATAAATCTTAAAATAATTATTCTGAATGAAAGAACCTGAACAAAAAAGAGTGCATGCTATATGGTTTCATTTACATACAGATCTGGAAAATGACAACTAATGTATAGAGACAGGAAGCAGGATGTGTGGTTGCTTGGGGATGGGGGGTGTAGTGAGAGGGATTGCATAAGGGGTTACTTTTGGGTGTGATAGATATGTTTATTATCTTGATTGTGGTAATGACTTATATACCGATGTCAAATTTAGATGGTACACTTTAAACATGTGTAGCTTACTACATATAAATTATGCATCAGTAAGAGTTAAAACATAGAAATAAAATAAATTAGAAGGCAGGTAGGATGATGTTGGTTAGACAAAAGCACAGACCTTTCTTTTGGCAGCTCACAAGCTATTTCTCTCCTCTTCTACTGCCTTGGACTAAACTCTCGCTAGAGCGCTTCCACCCTGGGGCAAGCAATTGCTAGCTGGGTCCTGCAAAAGGTTTTGTTACTGTGTTTTATAAACACACACACACACACACACACACACACACACACACACAGTGGTCCATGTGCGTGCAGAAAAGGCAGAGAATTCACAATCCTAACCTTAAATGGAGAAAGAATGAAGGGGTAATGGGATCTCTGCCTGCCCAGGACTCAAGAAGGAGGGAGGGCAAGAGCTTTGGGTTGAGAGCTTATTGGGTATTCTACTACCCTATTATCGTGTTGGGGCGGGGAAGATACGGCTGAAATCATTCATGCACATACAGCTTAGGGGAGTCAGGGACCGAACAAGCATGGTTGGGAAAATGTGTAACTGCTTTCCAGACACAGAAGAAGGAATGCTAACCTGCCCCCCGAACCTGTGCGATGGGGGCAAGATAGAGGGTTCCCTGCTTCCTTGTGTGACACCCTCATTTCTATGTATCAGAAGGCTCCTTATAATCCAGGTTAAGTTCGGAAACAGCTGTGAAAGCAAGACTTTCTGGCGGAATTTTTAAAGACCCAAGGAAAATGGGCTACATGGTTCACCAAGACTGATTGGAACCGTGGCTCTGTCTAGGGGAAGGAAGGCCACCTTCCCTTCCCACTTTCCAGACCACGTACTGGGGTTGTTGGATGCTGTGACAATGAGTGGAGTGGTGACAAACAGAGAGAGAAACTACAAGAAGTAAAGTGTTAGGTCGCTGGGTTTTTCTTTCAAATTAGAAAAAGGCTTAGCATTTTAAAAATGTGTCCTTTTTATTTGTTAAATAATGACAATATTAAACAAAAACCATGTTGCAATTCACAGTTTCATCATCTTACCAAAGCAAATATTTTCATTACTTTGCATTCCCTCCCAGGAATTTGTCCATGTGGCTGATATTTTTGCCTAGAAGGTGTGATATACTTTGCACTCAGATATTTTTTTTCACTGAACATCATAATATCAAATATATTTTTGCTGTTTTTTAAAATGTTCTTTGACAAAATACACTTCTCTAGAAGACAGAATTAGGCATAGAAAAACTATTTAGGAGATTAAAAGCAGATACTGAAAAGAATTTCATTTTAGTAAGTTAGCTAAAAACAAATTCTTGCTTTATAAAATTGAGATCTAATTGACATATTAGTTTCAGGGGTACAATGTAATGATTTGATATTTGTATATTTTGGAAAATGATCACACTAAGTCTAGTTAACATTTGTCATCATGCGTAGTTACAGATTTTGTCTTGTGATGAGAACTTTTAAGATCTACTCTTAGCAATTTTAAAACATGCAATACAGTATTACTAACTATAGTTACCATGCTGCACATTACATCCCCATGACTTAACTGGAAGTTTACGCCTTTTGACACACTTTACCCATCGTGCCCACTCCCCGACCCCCTGCCTCTGTCAACTACCAATCTGTTCAGTGTATCTATGAGCTTTTAAAAAAGATTCTGCACATAAGTTAAATCATACGGTATTTGTCTTTCTTTAACTTATTACACTTAGCATAGTGCCTTCAAGGTTCATCTATGCTGTTGCAAATGGCAATATTTTATTCCTTTGTTAGGGCTGAATAATCTCTCTCTCTCTCTCTCTCTCTCTCTCTCTCTCTCTCTGTGTGTGTGTGTGTGTGTGTGTGTGAGTGTGTGTGTGTGTGTGTGTGTGTGTGTGTGTATCAAAATTTTAAAATCCAGCCATCCACCAATAAACCCTTAGGATATTTCCATATCTTGGCTGTTTTAAATAATACCACAAATGGGGCATTGTGGTAATGCCCCATTAACACAGGAGTGCGTATATCTTTTTGAGTTAGTGTTTTCATTTTTATCAGATAATTACCCAGCAGTGGAATTGCTGGAATGTACGGTAGTTCTATTTTAAAATGTTGAGGAACCTCAATCCTGTTTTTCATAGAATTGCCTCAATCTACTTTCCCATCAACAGTGCACAGGGTTCCCATTTGCTCTGCATCCTCACCAGCAGTTACGCATTTACGATGACAGCCATTCCGGCAGCCATGATGTGCTAGCTCGTCACACGTGGTGGTTTGCATTGTGATGTGGTTTGCATTTCCTTGCTAATGTGGATGTTAGTGATTGTAAGCATTTTTTCATGTATCTGTTGGTCCTTTGTATGTCTCTTTTGGAAAAATGTCTATTCAGACTTCTGCCCATTTTTAAATTGGATTGTTTGGGGTTTTTTGCTATTGAGTTGTATGGGTTCTTACATACTTTGCTGTTAATCCCTTATCGGATATATGATTTACAAATATTTTCTTTCATTCAGTAGAATGCCTTATTATTTTGCTAATGATTTCCTTTGCTTTGTAGAAGCTTTTTAGTTTGATATAGTCCTACTTATTTAGTTTTTCTTTGATTATCTTTGCTTTTGGTATGAGATCCTAAAAATTATTGGAAGACTAATAATATCAAGCATGTGACCACCCATGTTTTCTTCTAGGAGTTTTATGGTTTCAGCTCTTACATTGATTGTGTATGGTATAAGAAAGTGATCTGGTCTCATTCCTTTGCATGTGGCTGTCCAGTTGTCCCAACATCATTTATTGAAAAAACTGTCCTTTCACTATTGTATATTCCTGTCTCCTTTGTTGTAAGTTCATTTACCATGTATGCATGACTATTTTTTTGGCTTTCTATCCCCATTGATCTATGCATTTGTTTTCATGCCAATACCATACTGTTTTGATTTTATCACTTTATAATAAAGTTTGAAATAAGGGAACGTGGCACATTCATCTCTATTCTTTCATAAAATTGCTTTGTTTGGCTTCTGGGGTCTTTTGTACTTCCATAAAAATTCTAGAATTGTTTATTCTATTTCTGTGAAAATGGCTTCGGAATTTTGATGGTGGTTGCATTGAATCTGTATTTGCTTTGAGTATGGCTTTACATTTGAAAAAAACACAGAAGTGCTAAAAATTTAGTGATCAAAGCTGCTTCATTTAATGTCTCTCCTTATTTCTTTAGTTCAGAACTGGCAATGTCATCATTATCAGCCATGCTAGGCTTGAAAGAAGCACATGAAAAGAATATTATGTCACTGGACTCCTTTGTGGGATTAGATTATGAATCTCAAATGATGGTATAACTATTACTGAGGTGTAGAATTTTGACTTTAAAAATGCTTGAGAGTGAAGTCACCTGAGCTATCTATAACATGGTAGTGTCCATGACCTTTAGATAAACAAATAAAGCATAACCTGAATTTCACTATTAGGGCACATAAATCAGAACAGCATGAGACATTTCATATTTAAGTGCGATTTTTTTTTGGTCTGACTCCATGAATTTATGAATTAAGATGAGATGTGGAAGGCAAGCAAAAGGCATCCTAAAAAATGTGTCTGGGATGGTTTCAAAGAATTGCATAAATAAATCCTTGGGCAATGCCTTGGAGTGTTGTGGAGTATACGCTTATGTAGAAAGGCATCTTAAATATTCACAAAGTTTGGGAGGTCAATAATAACAGCATTTCCAGTTTATGTGAGACTGGTAATTTCCACCAAAATAGTATCTATTTAATCATAGGCTAAAGCATCAGAATGTATAGAAACAGCATACAATCAGTAATCTCTTAAGTTTTTTTTTTTTCTTTTGATTCTAGAAAGGTAATACTCAAGATTTAAAGGGCAAGGTATATGGTGGACAATTATTATTTTGGCCAGTCAGTATCTGAAACCCCTTCCTATGTTAGAATTCCCTACTTTTGTATCTAGGTGATAGAGGCTGAAAAATCCCTGCTTATTTGTAGTTAATATGCAGACATACTTGTATAACTTGACATCGCCATTTAGATCTACTTGCAGCAGATTTTGACTTAGGAGCTAGTTATAAAAAATAAGACAAGCAGCAACAACATCCCACAAGCAAAAAAATGAAAACTAAATCTAGAAATGAGGAAATGCTTTCTATTTTTGGAAGAGTCAGCTGTAGTAGTTGCTGGAAAGAAACACTAAAAAAATGGCTCCTGGTGCAGAACTAGCAAGTGTTGGGGAGGGGTGTGTGCACAGTTGTAAGATCTGATTCCCTGAGAGCCACTTAATATTATTAATCAATTTATTTGTTAAAAAAAGGTAGTAACTTTTTTTTTTTCATTTTTGCTTACATGCTTTTTTGATAACTCCTGTTTTTCTGTTTTATTTCCTTACTGAATTTGCTGGGGTGACATTGGTTAGTAAAATTATATAGGTTTCAAGTGTGTACAACAAGGTTTCAACTCTGTAATACATCATCTATGTATGGCATTGTGTGCTCACCACCCAGCGTCATTTCTCCTTCTGTCACCATATATTTCACCCCCCATTCCTTCACCACCACCCTCTCCCCTTTTACCCTCCAGTGGTAGTAACTTTTCCTTATGCAAAACTTAGAGAATATAGAAAAGGTCAATGTGTGTATACTTCTATATATATGCAGTATGTATGTGTACATATAAATGTAGGAATTTCTTTATAAAAATTGGAACCATGTAGTTTTGTGCCAACACTTTTAATGCCATTGTCCATGCCATTCTTTGACATTATTCTAAATAACTACATCATTTAACTGGTCTGCTAGTGAATATTTTGAATATTTCTAATATTTTGCTGTTTTAAAGCTTCAAAGGATATTTTGTATATAAATCTTTGACTAGATATCTGCTTAATGCTTTAGGATAAATTCCTAGATATTAGAATACAAATCAGTGAAATTTGACACTTAAAGGCTCTTCAAATAGTTGCAAATTTTTTCTCCAGAGGTGGCTGACCTACTTTTGAATCTCTAATGGGTTTTGAGTATAAAGCACTGACACAGAACTTATTAAAACTGGAATATCAGACATGAAAACATTTTTTAAAATAATGAATATGGTACTTGTTAGGAGTATACTATCTGCCTGACGCAGTGATATGCTTTAGAGATGATCACATATAATCCTCATAGTGATGCTGTTTGCTGGTCCTTTGACCCTCATCAATAAAACGGGGAGAAAATAGCCAAATGTCTTGCTTAAGGTCACACAGCTCATAAAACGTGGACCACAGAATAAGGCATTGTTTATTTTCTTTCCTATGTCACTGTAACCCATCAATTTAAATCATTTTTGAGTTTTGAAATGAATACTCAAGTGAAAAGAAGTATGGGTGATCTGGAAGTAGTAGAGAGGATGTGAGAAGCAGTTAAAAAGCAGATTGTCTTAGTTAAAATAATTTACAGTGTTAGCAGGGCATTTTAACCAATGAGTATTTATTAAAAGCCAGGGGTGCACCAGGCACAATTCTTGTCCAGTAGGCTAACAAATACAAATAATGTAACCAATTCATTTATTAGCTTATTTGATTAAACAAAATACATTTCATAGAAATGATTATAAAATGCATTGCAGATAGAAACAGAATATCTTTTATATTACAGATCTTATGGTACCTAAATAATTATTAATAAAAACCAGGCAACCCATATGGGAAATAGAAGTTAGCAAACCACCAGTTACTTATTTTAGTCAGAAAAAAAAAAAAAGAATGTTACTGTCATGCTGAAATGGGTTTCAGCATCCTGTCAACCTATAATCTTAAAAATTGGGTTTTGCAACCTGTATCAAATCACTATTATACTTTTTGGTTTAAAGATTAGTTTTGGTTTCAAGGTAAGTTTATTTAGTACTTCAGTCCCATGTCTCAAATATTCTTGCCCTGGGGTGGGTAAGAATCAGTCCAATTAAATATTAGTTAGAGGAATAAAACAAAACATTTATAAAGGGGACAATTTAATCTGCTTTGCCTGATATTCTTGCTGCTACTCAATTCAGAGATACACAGATGATTTAAACTAGAACATAACAACAGAAGGAAAAAAAAAGACAAAATGCCGGTGTTACTATTTGGAGGCAAGTATGTTCATCAGAGCTATTTATTGCCGTTAGGAGACTCATGGCCAATTCTTTAAAGGACCGTATCAGGTTAGTTGGCACATGATATATCCCTTAGTTTGACGGTTGGGGTGTAAAGGAGAGAAAAGGAGACTGGGAAGGACTGAAAAGGCATGGAGTGGAGTGTGCTTACTGACACAGTCACGCTAACCATTGAACCACAATCATCTAATAGACAGGGTCCACCAGGTCCTTCCTGAGACCTATCAGGATAGGTCTGTTTACTTGAGGCAGCAGCATGGAAAACTTCCTTAGCGAGTCAAGGTCAACTTTTATTGCACAGGAACCAAAATTAACCCCCCTCCCCACTTTCCTGAGCTGGAGACCTCCAAGTGCAAACGTGGCAGGGGATGCCCATCTGCTCGCTCCTCCGGCCAGCAGGGAGCGCTCCACCAGAACGCCTCCCGAGCACCTTCTTCAAAGGGAAGCACGAGGTATTCCGTTGGCCCAAGCAATCTGGTCGGTTAGTCGCCATTCTCAAGCAACTTCTGTAAGTTGTTTTGTATCTTGAAATAATGAGAGAGAAGCTCCTGTTATTAAATAGAATGGAGTATATTCAGGGCACATTTGCTATGGCCTATCTAATGCTTCAGATTCATCTATTCTCCCTTGAATAAAAAACTACACGTAAGTTAAATTTAGATCAGGTAAACAAATGCTTTTTAATGGACCAGAACTCTGTTTGACAATTCACTTTAAAATAAAAAAAGATAGGGCCAAAAAAGAATGAGGGGCACAAAGATGAAAATGTCGGTAGAGACCAAGGGAAATGAGATGGGAAAGAACAAAAGGACTGGTGACACCAGGCGTCTCTAAATGCCTTCAAAGGCAGTGAGAATCTGGTCTTCACGGAGCCCGTTTGGCAGTTTGAATCAGATAAACATCATAGAACGTTTCACATTTCTATTCAATGTTGCACAATGTTTCCCAGGGCCAGGGACCATGCCACATCTTTGGATCTCAAGACTACAGTACAGTGCTGGGCATTAAAAATGTGCTCAGTACATGTTTGTGGGGTAAGTGAACTTCAAAGAATTCAGAGCAAGGAATTCTCATCAGTGCTGTGATGGGAGCAGGAAACACCATGGAACAATAGAAAAACACACTCTTCTTTTGGGAAAAAAGTGATGTCCTACAGGCATACACAGGGTAAGTGAAGAGGCAAGGCTCTCACATGTATGTACCAGGCATTGCATGCGTGCTCACCGCACCCACACCCCCCGACACCAGGGGCAGGCTTGGCTATGAAACGGAGGGCCAGAGGAGCCATGCGAACAAGACCAGTTACACAGGTAGTAAGTGTCAGAGTAGTTTTAAGAAGAGAGGTCTGACTCCAAAATTTATGCTCTTTTTTTCCTACACTTCTCCACCATTAGTGCCATATCCAGTACTAAGAAAATAAGTTTTACTTCTTGACTCAGCCTTCCCCTGTAACATTCCTACTTCATGTCTTCCCTACCTATCCCACAGGAGCAAAGACAAATGCAGGAAGGTAGAAACAGAAGTGGAGCTAAGGACTGATAACTAAAAACCATAAAACATACCTACAAAGACCAAAGAAAAAAAAGTAAAGGATAAAATGGGTAATTTATAGAATAAAATCCAAATGGCCAATGTATCAGGGTGCCAAAAAAACATATACACATTTTAAGACATTATCTGTGTATTACTTTTCAATAGCAGCAATGTGTAGTATGACATTCGCTCAAAAGATGGCATTAATCAAATGACTGCTAGTGTCACCATGACAGGCAGAACATGGTGGAAGCAGTTATAGTTCCAGGAGTGCAAGACCATTTTCAAGTGGTATTTGAAATTTGAGAACACTGAGTTTCCCCACGTTCTCCTGACTTAACACCACTTGACTTGTACTTATGGGGGACCTTAAAGGAGGTGGTGTACCGTGGAAAAGCGGCTACACTGGTGGTATTTCGGGAAGAAACTGAAAGGGCATGCACAGTGATACAGGTGGACACTTTGGTCAGCGTTGCTCAAGCAGGAGTTACTGTAATCAGAAGTGCCCAGACACTGATGGTCACCACTTTAAGCACCTCCTGTAATTGCAGGAGTCCGACGTGACTTGTATTCATTTTTTGTTAAGGGTATATATCGAGTATTATAATTTTAATACAGTTTTTTTCCTTTCTTCAAATGTGTATACATTTTTGGGGCACACTCTGTATATGAAAAGATGTTCAATTGTAGTGGTAATCAGGGAAGTGCAAATAGAAACCATAGTGAGATCTGATTTCATTGTCAGACTGTTAGTATGGGGCCAGAAGAGATTAAGATGGTGCCAGTGGAAAGAGAATTTGAGTGGACATTTGAAGACACATTGCATAGGACTTTCAAAGTAATTAGTCCATTAGTGGCAAGTGAAAAAGAGGAGGGATCCGGATTTCCAATAGCAATGACTGAAATGGCTGTGATGCCATGAACAGAAGTGGGGAAGCTGCTGACAGGGTAGATGAGGAGACTTAGACATGAGCAGTCCAAGAGGAGAGGAGAGAAAGGAATTGCTGGTCTGAGTACAAAGAGCTGAGACTTGGCTCCAGCTTTCCCACAGCGTGTAGCTGTGATTTCACCACCAGGCTGTGCTGCTCTATTGCCAGATCGCCTGGGGATGGGGGTGGGGAGGGGAGGGCAAACCAATAAAAAAAGAACATGCATGTGGCCTCGTAACTTTTAATGCTTCAATTCCTTTGAGCAATGTGTGCAATTTTTAACTTTTTAGAACTTCAACGTACGCAGTTTGACCCCACATACACTTTTTATTGCTTCTGCTTTGGGACAAAGGTTTCTATTGGTGTTACAGGCCTCCTAGCTGGGCTCTATCTGAAGCCCTGTGCAAGGCGTGGCCAGCTGTCTGTCTGCTGTGGACAAATGCTTCTGCCCTTCTGTTCCTCATTATAGAATGTGGTGTCCTAGCCAGGCCCAGCAGGAGAGCGGGAAGACATGCAAAAGTGGGCAGCAGGATTCTGTGTGCTTTGGGTCCAAGAATACCACTGTATGCCAGAGTGAGCAAAATAGAAAATTAAAACTACCTCATTTGCTAGAAGCCACACATTTGTAAATACGAGTTGCATTACAAACAAACCAAAACAAAACAAAATCCCAAGAAATAAAAAACAGATCAAAAATACCTAAAACCCAACTCTCTTCAGTTGTCAGCAACTAACATTTTTGAAAGAAAAACAATTGTGGTTGCTACTCCATACCTTCTTTAGGTTGATATTGGATTTAAAAGAGAAAAAGTTTCCAAGTTTGCCCATAGACATCATGATTCAAAAGGAATTATCCGGCATGCCTTGGATTAGAACAGTAGTTTGGAAACACCTTTGCTCTCGATACTTCAGTGGTCAAATGCTAGATAACATTTAGTATAGGAAAACAAACAGTTTGATTCATTTGTATTTCATGTTTCTTCCCAAGTAAGCATAACTGCAGTGTTACGGAAAAATGACTGGGCATTTGTGGGTTGGAACTGAACACTTAACTCTAAAACTTGCCTTATATTAGGATAAAAACAAAGTATCACATGAGAAGGGTAGGACATGTTGAAAGGAGTAATAAATGTTAATTAGCTTTAACTTTGCAATATTTCTGCTGTGCCTACCTTTTTCTCCTTGTTTACTGTTGAGTTCTAAGAATGCCACAAGCATAAGGACAGGTTTGCCCTAAAGTTGCCTGACAGGAAGATACTTTTAGAGGTAAAAAAAGGTACTTTAGTGGCCTTTATTAGCAAAACCTAGGGTTGGATTCTGAGGAGCAGTAAAGCACAGGGCTTCTAAGCACAATTTTGGTGTCAAACCTGGTTCACATTCCAGGCCTGCCAACTTTCTAGATGTGTCTTCCTGTGAGTTAATGGAAACTTGGATTCTTCCTCTGTCAGGCAGGAATAATGACATTTATCTTCCAGGGTTACAGCAGGGAATGAATGCAGCATTTTAGGTATAGCAACGTCAGCCTGGGTGGAGGTGTGCTCTCTAGTTGGGGCACTCCCTAGTAGTGTGTCCCTCCCCTGAGCCTTGTGTGTCAGCAGTCACTTGCTACTGTGACCTATGGTACAGAGAAATATTTCTAGCCAAGGAGGAAAGGCGGAAGAAAGACGAACAAGGAAAATGAAATCAAAACCTATTTCTTTGTGGAAATAAAAAAATAGTCCTTCACATTTACTGTGCATTTGCTATGCAACCCCCTGACTGGGTCTGGGCATTTACACTGCCTGTTGCGCATCGAAGGTGCTTTAATGTATAACCCCTGATCCATGGCAATCCACAGGTATTGCCACGACTGCCCCCAGCACAGGAAAGAAATCAGCCACCTTTTCTAATTTCATTATGTTTGCTGCAAGCTCTCGGCAGAGCACCTCCACATTTAATTGTACTTGTGACCCCAGGCCGGATGGTGCTGTCTGCCTGTAAGAACAAAGAGAAAAATTATCGTGGGCAAGAATGGCAAAGAAAGAAGTGAAATAAACACATTTGAAATTTATTTGAACAGAAAACTAGGTTATATATAATAGAAGAGAGTGAACGTTTAACTTAACAATCAGAAAGGCCCTACAGTAATCCACAACTCCAGACTAGATGTTTGGGGACTAATTCTTAATAGCTCAGCTGGAAACCTCTGAAACTATTTTTGTTTACGTGGCTGTGTTATGCCTCAGCTTCCAAACAAAAATCAGACAATTATTCTCAAGCACTGGGTTTCTTAGACCCCTTTGTTAAACCCTAATATTCTCTCTATCCCCACTACAAAAATTACTGTTTTTCTCAGACATATACTTAATTTTTATAGGAGTAGGAACCATTTAAACTAGAACTTTCAGAACATTTAGGAATGCCTTTAACTGAATTTCTGTTAAAGTATGAGGCTTTTGTAGATCTTCTTTGAGACTTGCCATACAAATACAGTTTGCCATTGCCTTATACCCTAGCAGGTGTCTTCATTATTTACCATTAGACTAGTTACATGTAGGCTCTTATTCTGAGGTGTACTGGGGGTCCTATACCAGCTAAAACTGTAGGAAATTTAGAGACGTATATACATTTTCCTGGAGAGATGGTCTAAAGCTGTGTATCAGATTTTTATGTTAAGGTTAAGAACTGCAGTCTGTGTCTTCTCTATATTTTTTGGTTGTAATTTATTTGTAGCTGTTAAGTTTTTAGATGGCAATGTGTGGTCTAACTTATTTTACATATGATCCGTTTTTGAGATATAGGCACTTGGTAAATTATTAATGACAATTCAAATACTAAGAAAGCAATGGGATGTTTCTCATTTACTAGTGCTGAAATAGGTTTTTCTTTATCATTGATTCATACTATGAAAATCTTAGGTCCTAAAAAGGAAACAGAATCTGAGTCTTTCAGTTTCTAGATGAGGGATCTGAGGCCCAGAGTACTGTACTGATTTATCAGCATGAAAGGCTGACGATCGACAGGCCGTTGATGTACTAACAAAGCTAGCTGTACAAAGTATGGATTCAAAATCGCTCTGTAGGGAGTTCCTGGTGGTGTAGTGGCTTAAGGCTTCGGCGCTGGCGCTGTCAGTGCTGCGGCCTGGGTTCGATTGCCAGTCAGGGAGCTACCCACGTACCAAAAAGCAAAAAAAAAAAAAAAAAAAAAAAAAAAAAAAAAAAAAAAAAAAAAAAAAAAAAAAAAAAAAAAAAAAAAAAAAAAACAAAAAAACCAAAAACAAACCAAAATCACTCTGTAGCAACTAACAGTCAGATTACGAGGGTGGACATAGCCATCTAGGCAGTGTGGCTGGATCGCCGTGGATGAAGTAAGAGATTGGGAAAGCTCTGGTCCTGTAAAAGTACTTTATTAATAGACTTCCCCATCTTAAGTGTTCCCTGAGCTCATGTACTATGTGGTCTTTGTGATTTTTCCTTTCAATAATATTTTGCAGATTGTACCTCTTCCTGAGTTGATTATTTAAATAGCAGAATAAATATTTCATTTGCCTTTGTTAGTGGAATTTCTCTCTCATCATGACCAAGTTAATTAAATAACAGGACATGAGGGACATTTTCCTAAAACAATCAAACCCTTAATATGATAGTCGGCAATAACCCAGAGTCACCCCCTAGCTCTGAGTATTAACATTTTGAACAAGATGGGAGAGGGTAAGGGCAGGGTATGAACCTATTGTAAACCATTATTTAGGCTTCTGTACTACTGGTTCAAATGATTATGGTTAAAAAATAACCTATATGCCAGCATACTCATAGGCCACAGAATAAGACTTGTAGGTAATGGTTAGAGCATAAAGAAAGGCCCCAGAATGATACAGCATAATTGTTCTTCAAGTGTAGACCCAGGCTGGCAGCATCATCACCTGGGAACTTGACAGAAATGCAGATTCTCAGGCACAATCTGGCATCTAGTGCATCAGAAACCCTGGGATGGGCCCGGTGGTCTGTGTCAACAAGCCCTCCAGATGATTCTGAAGCACGCTGAAAAAGAGCGTGACCCAGTTCTAGGCTGTTTCTCATGACCGAGCAGCCAATGGCAGGCTGGGAAGGCTTTTAGTCATATAGACATGTGCTTGAATCCTGACTCTATTACAAACTGCAAGACATTAAGCCAATGACTTCTCTGAGTCTCAGTTACCTCATATGTAAAATGGGAATAATGGTTCTAAGGTTATGGTAGAGATATATCCCTCCTAGTTGGTTATTTGGCACGTGGTGCATACTCTGTAAAGGAGTATCTCTACCTTCAATACTTAAGCTACAAGTATGTATGTTTTCTAACGCAGAAGAATTTATTTTACTTTTTAGACAGTCTGTCAAAATCATCATGTAAATGGGTTTAAAGCAGGCCTGTCCAACCTGTGGCCCAGGATGGCTTTGAATGCTGCCCAACACAAATTCTTAAAACATTGAGATCTTCTTGAGATTTTTTTTTTTCAGCTCATTAGCTGTTATTAGTATTAGTGTATTTTATGTGTGGCACAAGACAATTATTTAAAGGAAAGCTCTCTGTATCTGAATAGGTTTAATTAGGCCAGGCATGTAAAAATTACTGTGATGGAAAATCGGCACAGGCACATTCAACTAATTAGTAGTCAGTGGATTTTTATAGTGGTCAAGAGTTTTGTAAATAAATGAGTGAATATAAGAGTTACAGATGATAAAAAGTGCTGAGGTACTTGAATTGCTTCTTTCTATGAATGTCTTGACTTACTGCCAATTTACCAAGATAAACTTTTATATTTCAATAAATGGGCCAAGATCACAACTGAGTCTTGGGAAAGACAACAAGATAATGAAAAATTAGGCTTGCTTGTTGCCTTACCATTGGCAACACTATAGCAACTTAAGGACACGCACAGTCTGGTCTTTCATTTCTAAGACCCTCCCACCTCTTTACTTCCCACACATACCCTTAAGAAAACATCTCGTCCAGAATGTATCCTCAATATTTGCTAAGCTCAGGTCAAATATTATACTAATCTGACTACCAAGCAGATGTAGTAGCACTGAGGCGAAATGTCTTACTCGATGTGATGGGTGTCCACAATGCAAGTCAGTGACCCCAGCCGCTCCTCCAGAGTATTAATTCTGTATCTCATGTAGAAGGTCGAGATGATTAACACACAGACACTGGAAAGAGACAAAAGAGAAATCTCAGTGGTGACTGGCCAGGAGCTGATGTTCATAAAATGATAAACTCAGAGTCAACCTACATTTGAGGAAAGGTATTTTCCAAAATAACGTGGCCAAAGAGACTGTAAACCAGTGGTGTCCAAACTTTTGGCTTTCCTGGGTGACAGTGGAAGAAGAATTGCCTTGGGCCACGCATAAAATACACCTAACACTAACGATAGCTGATGAGCTTAAAAAAAAGGTCGCCAAAAAACACTCATGTTTTCAGAATCTGTTGGGCTGAGTTCCAAGCCATCCTGGGCTGCAGGTTGGACGTGCCTGCTCTAAACACATCTTTTTTTTCAATAGGCTGATGCTTGTCACAAAACTGGAAGGGGATTTAAAATCCTTTAGCCCAAGTTCCTCAAATTACATGTAAGTCTAATAGGAGTTCTCCAGGCCGTGCCCGAGGACTGCCAAACCAGGGCTCCTCCTCCCACACGTGCTGTCACCCTCACCGGCAAGGCCCAGCCAGCCAGCACCCAGTCTTGTTCTCTGGTGACTCACAAATTCCCTGCTTTATCTGGAAACCAAACTGGGCACATCCTCCCTGGTCGTGAGGAATAGCCTAGAACTGGGCCAGGCTATTTTCAGAGGAACAACTGGTTACAGACTGGCAGCTGAGGGGAAAGTTAAAAGAGTCAATGCCTAAGTTTTCAATAAAGGGGACGACATCGTAAAGTTGTTCTGGCCTCTACCCAGGGAACGGGATGGACGGGAACCTAACAAGGACAAAGATGCTTCAGAACTCCCAGAACCATGTCCCAATGGACAGTGTCCTCTCAGAACACAGTCCTCTGCTGCAGTCTGCCCAATCATTTTGCTTTCTTTTCCTCCCCTCTCACTATATAAACGAGAAGGGAAAAATTATGAAAATGTGATCTAAGCCCAAGGAAAAACATGTTGAAGTAGAAGACAAAAATTGTTGAAGGAAAAATCTGGGTCACAGTAGAGATGACTGAGATTTACAATGGCTCTTGGCAACGTGAAGAGATTATTCTTTCACAGGAAAGAGTCATTTTAACTCACTCATAGTAAATTCATTTACTTACACAATTGCATAGAATATGAGAATATGGTGGAGAGTCGGACATTTCTGCGACTTGACTTTATGTAAGATTCCAATGGTTTCTGACTGACCTGTGGGGTGGAAAACAAAAAGTGACAGTATAAAACACAAACACAACTCCCTCATGCAGCAATATTGCTATGGGGAAGAGGTACTTGAAGGAGATGGTTATTCCCAGGTCATAGAAATCGTAGAAAATACTAACTGAAGCCTTGCAGGCATCATTTTAACCAGTGGTTACAATTCCTTCTAATATGTTTCATTCAATCCATATTTAATGAAAGCCTTGTCTGAGTGTGAAGCATTGTGTTGGACTGAATGGTGAACCATAGAAATACCATCCTTGTTCTCATAGCAGGACAACTGGGTATTAGAATAATTAGCAAATAAGAAATACTTCAGGAGGGAGGGGAAGCTAAATATAAGGTGATGGAAAGAGAACTCACATTAGGTGGTGAACTTATTATACAACAAGTTGACAATGCACTGTAGAATTGTATGCCTGAAACCTATGTAATCCTTGATAACAGATGTCACCCCAATAAATCTAATGATAAAAATAAATTAAAAAAAATTTCAATAATTTGGGCTTTAACAACAATTTCTGAATCACAATCTCAAAGTACTCAGCAACGCAGGGATCTCCACGAAGGTGATTCACCTTTACATCACCCCCATTGTAATGCAGAGGACTGGGTAATGTTTATTATTAATAAATGGATAAATGAAGTAATATGCAAAGACCTACAATAGGAAGGGTGGGGAGGGAATATGCAAGGCAGTCATAAAGTGAAAGATGAGGGCCCTTTAAAAAGTAGAAGCAGATGACCCCACCTCCATAACCCGTCCTTACCATGTACTGGGAGACTCTTGGCTTTTCCTTCAGGCACTCTGTTCACATGGGCGTCTGCCCTGGTCGGTTTTGCTTCTCCCTTGGAGACTTTCAGAACTGTCTGGGATTCGGTCACATGGAAATCTATCAAGCCAACATAGTTGAGTGAGTTTTCTCCTCAAAGCATTTAAAAACGTAGATCAACCACAAAAGCAAATCAGTCTCTCGGCATACATAATGGTCAAGAACATAAATGGATCTAATCACAAGTAGGCTGAGCGGTTGGGGACTGACATCCAATCATAAAATAAATAAGTAACAAAATGACATAAAGACAGTCTGTCCTTACTCTTACTGATTCTTGGGGACGATTCAGCTGTAACAATAATATTACTGAAAGAAGTGGTAAGAAAATACTATATGTTTCTCTTTTTCAACCAACCCAATATTATATTGATTTAAGAGACATTTATTGAGTGTGCGTAAATGGAATGGATTTTTACCACATAGGCAATTCCATTTTCTGGAACTTTCAAATTGCTCTTTTCTCTATATTCCCTTTGTAGTAGTTAACTAGGATGACAAGTTTCTTTTTTCTATCTCTCTTTGAAGGGGTGGGATGAAGACGTTTTATGGAAAATTCATTTTAGTCAAGATGAAAAAATTTCCCAGACCTCTCGAGTTCTCGGATTCAGGAGTCTGAGAACCAGAACTGCTGTACCCTTCCATGTCTTGCCTCCTCTGCTGAACCACTCCATCCAGATCTGAGAATTCATCGTTGAAATCCTGAAGGGAAATAATGAAATGAAGAGAGGCCAACTCCCCCTTGTTAAATAGGCAGGCTTTGTAACCCCCAGCCTTTTCACTTAGGCCTCACCTATAAAATATGGGAAGGAGGAGAGATGACCCCACACTACTGGGATTTTCCCAACAAATCACTGAGTATCTGGTTACTGAAACAGATTTTTTTCTGGGCAGTTAGAATTCTATCAACAAACAGTGACCAACTTGTTTGAAACAACAAATGTCTAGAAAAACAAAAACAAAAACAAGTGGAATACTAATGATTGAAAAGCTTCCAAGGTGAAAGTCTCAGAGCTGCACGTTGTAATGAGAAAAAGTGAATAAAACAGACAAGTATATGAGAAAAATGTAGAAAGTTCTAAATGCACGTTTGAATATATAGACACAGAGAAAGCTATTCTTTGATGATAGTTTTTA
This sequence comes from Lyroderma lyra, assembly GCA_004026885.1. Taxonomy (NCBI): domain Eukaryota; kingdom Metazoa; phylum Chordata; class Mammalia; order Chiroptera; family Megadermatidae; genus Lyroderma; species Lyroderma lyra. The sequence goes on from PVJL010004351.1 coordinate 28,777, forward strand.
AAGAGCTATTGGAAACAGAAAAGGGAAAATGGCTTTAACAAATTAGAACCTGAAAGGAAAGTTTTAGCTTTTTGTCTTCCCTGAACTAAATCAAAACAAGGTCAGTGATATTATATTTAAATTACAGAAGGATGACAGGAGTGAGGAGTAAGGAAAAAGCAGGGATGTTTTACTTTGTATGCCACTCATTCCCTCAAAGTGCTTAAGAACTAAAGAAGAGGTGTTATTAAAATGTCCTGGCAAGGTACAGTTTGGCTGAGCTCCTCACAATTTAGTTAGCTGTCAAATGAAGAAGAGACTCATCTTAAATTACCAACCTTTCACCCCAAACTAGCTTTTGGGCATCTCAATAGTCATTTCAATTTCATGCAGGAATTTACAGGGGAAGAAAAACTGAAGATATTCAAGTCTCTTCAATTTAATAATTATCTGTTGAATGCCCATCACGGATCAGGCAGTATGCAAATCTCCTTACACACGTGACTGCCCTTAATCTTCACAGCCACCTTGTGAGGTTGGCATTTTACTAGATGAAGAAACTGAGTCAAAGCAGAAAAGAGCTTGTCTGACAGCATAGCTCAACTGGGTGGAACCTAGATTTGAAACAGGTTTGTTGGATTCTAAATAATTCGAGGTCAGGCAATTAATTTCATGAATTCATCCTAGAAAAAGTGCTGCATACCTCATTGCTGAATATCACTATGCTCACCTTCGAAGTACTCCCCTTGGGAAGCTGTGCACCAACACCAGCGCCTAGTCCACCCTTCGAAGCAATTTTAGAACTCTTTTTCTGGAATGGCCATCAGAGCTGTCATTGTACCCAAAATCTGACAATTAAATTCGCAATCTTGCCACTGTGCACTTATGTTGGCAGCACTGTACAAACAACTCAGTAAGGTGTCATAACCTTTGCAAGGTATGACAACAGCTCTGATGGCCATACCAAAATTGCTTTGAAGAGTGGACTGGGCACTGGTGTCGTCGGTACATAGCTTCCCAAGGGGAGTACTTCAAAGGTGACCTCATTTAGCAATGAGGTATGTAGCAATTTTCTGTACTGCTTTTCACTATTTTAAAAAGGATTTTAAAAAGGTTTTTAAAATTCAGATAAAATTCACATAACATTCACCATTTTAAGTTCATAATTTGGTACTTTTTAGAATATTCACAATGTTGTACAACAATCACCACTGTCTTATCCCAGTCTCTCCCTTCCCTAAATCCACTGGCAACTGCTAATCTACTTTCTGTTCCTGTGGATTTGCCTATTTGGGATATTTTGTATAAATGGAATCATAATATTGTGGCGTTTATGTTTGTCTGAGCATAACATTTTCAAGGTTCATCCATGTTAGAGTGTGTAACAATAATTCTTCATTCCTTCTCACGCAAATAATATTCTGTTGTATCGTTAAGATTACATTTAATTTATCCATTCATCTGTTGATGGGCATTAGGGTTATATTTATACTATTATAAATAATGCAGCTATGGACATTCTTATACAAGTTTTTGTGTGACTATATTTTCAATCCCACCACTTTTTAGTAAGAAAATGACTTGTAGATGTGGAAACCACGGCTCATACCACTTCATCAGTGGAATGTTAACATTTAACAACAATCAATTTGGGAATAATCCTTTGAATCCTATGGCCAGGACTCTCCTTGGCCAGTATTATACCATCATAGGTACAAATCTTGTACAAATGGGGGGCAGGGGGAGGTGCTACTTTCCACTGGAGATTTTACTCTATAGTCAACAAAGTCTAAAGGAATCAAAGAATCTCTACCTGTTTCTCAGGCACTTTAGCTTTCCCTCTTTACGGTTATTTCTAGGTATTCCTCGTTTTCTCCATTAAGCTGTCAAGCCTTTGCAAACAAGAACCGGTTATGATTTTTCCTGGTGTCCTTACAGTGTACTCTAGCATGTGCCTTGAACACAGAAGGCTTTCAGCAATCTGAGACATGAATCATACCCTACCCTAGATAGACTGGTGAATCTCCTAAAACATTGACAAGCAAATGCATGAAGACTTTCTAAATACCTTCGGTGACCAGTAACTTGCCAAGATAGCCCACTATTGTGTTTCTTTTCCTTTGTAGGACAACCCTTCTATTACTAGAAAAAAGTTTATGACTGCCTGTGGGCCTCCTCATTGAAGAAATGCCCTGTTTCTTCAACTCTGCCTCAAATATTGTAGAGCTAAGTTCTTCTTGCACACTGCTCATGGTGTAAGGAGAAGTGTACGTGTGGGACATACTCCTTGCCTTTTGCATTTAGCAGGCGTGTCCAACCTGTGGACCAGGACAGTTTTGAATGCGGCCCAACACAAATTCTTAAAACATAATGAGATTTTTGGGGGGACTTTTTTTTTTAAGCTCATCAGCTATCATTAGTATTGGTGTATTTTATATGTGGCCCATGACAATTAATTGTCCTCCCATTGTGGCCCAGGGATGCCAAAAGGCTGGACACCACTGACTTAGATAGTTGTGTGGGCAACTCACCAAGGGGAGAGATGAAGGGCGGTCTGTCCGAAAACTGTTTTCAAGAGAAGATGGGTTGGGGCTGTTACCAACACTTGTATTCTGAAATGATTGAAACAAAATGAAACACCGGATTAACTATGAGATGGTCTGAAACACAGAAGAGAGAGAGCAACTGAGATTCAGCGATGTTGTACTCACTTCTAAGTGTCCACACACAGATTTCAGTAGTTTGTAAGTTGAATCTCTGGAGAGTAAGGAGACAAATATGTACTGAAAAATAAAACAGAGTAATTAATAGCAGATACTGCCTGATGGGAAGTGAGAATTCAGAGTTCAAAAATTTATTTGTATGTACATTTTTTCATTTTAAATGACATAGACCAATGTCTGGTCTATATTCTCATTCTGCTCACCCATACATTCAATTTTTATTCCAGTCTTAGAATAAAGCAAATATATTCTCCCACAATGGCAACAAAACCCCCAAACCCAATTTAAGGAATACAGAAATGCAGAGCAAAATGCAGGCTCCAATATCCTGACAATGGTGTCCCAAATAAGCAGAGAGGAAAAGGCCGGAACATTTAAAAAAGGGTAGTACTATCTGCAGGGTCCTCTTTAAAGTCTCTCTCTCCCATTTTTAACAGGTATTTAACAATTCCTGAGGGTCTGCTTTCTCTGCTCTGACCTAGATTTCCACTGAAAATTTCCCAGTGGCTCTAATAGGCTAGGTCTTTTTCAAGTCACTACCAGACACTTCCTTGTACAAATACGGAGATTTTTGTATGAGTAAGCTATAGGAAAGAAGTAAACTCCAAAAAAAAAAAAAAAAGCGTCAGACAAGTAGTTTGGAGACAAATGACATGAGGAAAAATGATTTTACCATAAACAAACAGTATGTTGAGGAATTATAAAAACCACTTTCTCCATCTATTTGAACCACAGAATCTTTTCAAACTCCCTTTCCAAAGTTTGTGATTACCCCTGTTACCTGTGAGAGAACCTGATATAATTTCCAAGCAAGTACTGTATTCCAAAGTAGTTAACATTACGGGTTCTGGCAATAGCAGACCCAGTGACACTAAGTAGGTGACATTGAGCAAATTGCTTACTTAATCCCTTAAAGCTTTAGTTTTCTTAACAATACCTACTACCTCTTAGAGCAGTGGTTCTCAACCTTCCTAAGGCTGTGGCCCTAATACAGTTCCTCATGCTATGGTGACCCCCATACAATAATTTTTGTTGCTACTTCATAACTGTAATGTTGCTGCTGTTATGAATTGTCATGTAAATATCTGATACGTGTTTTCCAGTGGTCTTAGGCGACCCCTGAGAAAGGGTCGTTTGACCCCCAAAGGGGTCACGACCCACAGGCTGAGAACCGCTGCCTTAGAGGGTGCTAGTATGGAACAATGTGAGCACATCATGAAAGCTCCTAGCATATGCCCAGTGAGAAGTACTTGATGCTCAACAGCCATTAGTATGTGTATTTCTAAAAAAAATTTTGAAAATAGATACTAACATATTTTCCAGATCATCAGAATGGCCTCTCTTATCTTTCCGTCTCCCTCCTGCCCTCTTCAGGTTACCCAGTGTGGTTAGAAATGAAATGTGGCTTTTATACGTTCATAGAAACAGGAGGTAAAATATCAGAAAATAATTTCAAATGAAATATGAGTTAAGCAAGATATTCCATTCCCTCTCTCTTCCCAAACTGAAATAAAGACCACTCTCTGTGCAAATATTTCTGGTTGCACACGTCTGAGGTAGCCTATAGTCAAAAATAGCTTCAACATTTCTGTATAGAAGAGGGATAGTTAAGGCAACCTGGAAGCACAGAGGGGCTCGGACTGGTGCAAAGCAGCACCTGCACACGTTTTATGTATTTGAGGTGGCTTTGGGGAGGCGCCAACTGAGGTTATGGGGAGGCTGGACACCCCACCCCAAGGACTCCTCAGCATCACCCTGCCTGCCTCTGTCAACAAGGTGGTGATGGCTGTTGTTTTAAATAACATTAAAGAAACTGAACATTTCAGTTTAGCCTGACCTTACAGATGTTAGGGAAAGGGAAATTGGGAAACAATTTTATTTTTTTTGACCTTGGTCAAGCAAGTACAATTAAGTCAGCAGGAAATTCAAAATCAGCAACAATTATATTAGAATAAATCATCTCGTGAGGGGAAACAACACTACACAAATGTTTAAAGCAAGCTCGTCCAACCTGCTGCCTGTGGGCTGCACGCGGCCCAGCACAAATTTGTAAACTTTCTTAAAACATTACAAAAATTATGCATGGATTTTTTTTTTAAGCTCATCAGCTATCGTGTTAGTGCATTTTATGTGGCCCAAGACAATTCTTCTTCTGATGTGGCCCAGGGAAGCCAAAAGGTTGGACACCCCTGGTCTAAAGGCTAGGATTTCAAAAACTAGTCTTACAGCCTATTTCCTGATTCCCTGTAGGAGATGATAACATTGATGGCTCGGCCTCTTGTCGTGGGCAAGAGGCCCCTCAGGCCATGGAGACATGAGCAAGACAAAGCAAGGTGCCCTTGCTCTGCTGTGTACTCACCCTGTCTGTGACTGTCGCTATAATCAGGGCATTTGGCACCAAGAGGGCAGTTTTGGTCTTCTTTATTAGGGTGACTGAGAACGCCGGAATGGAGATCTGAAACAGAACCACTGCGTTAACACACTGGTTACGGCTTCACAAAATAGCACCTCATATCTTCATGTTAAAGGAAAAATATAAAATGATAACAAAGAAATCAAACTTGGCAGCGGGCTCTCCAGGATCCACGGGGGAGGTGAATCTTAAAGAGCAGCGTGGGTGTGTCACCGAGCTCCTGAAACTGGTGCTTACAAAGCCAGAGGGTGAATGTGGATTATCAATGCTCCTGAGGAGCACGGTGGGGGAACAGAATGCAAAACTGACATTGATTTTACAGACAAGCCCCAGGCTCTAAAGCAGTTCCATGCTCGTAGCCATCCGCTCTGGGCTAACCCCCACACACCCCACCGCCCTCTGTCCGGAGGCACACGTGGGTGGGGAAACGTTGAAAAGCACTGGTGTCATAATTGAACCATTATTGGATGCAAAGTGAATTCTCAGTTTAGTTCTATTACCATCTATATGACCTACTCAACCTTTCAGGTATCCTTTCTAAGCCTCAGTTTCCTGATTTGTAAAATGGTGATAGTTCTCCTACTTCCCAGGGTTTTCTGTGGCTTAATGAGAAAATATATGGAAAATGGGTAGCATTCAGTAACAGTGTGGTTCATTTCCTCATTTGTCTCATATAAAAGAGGAAATAAAGTTCTCTTCTGGTTCAAACAATAAAGAATCACAACAAGGACAACTGTAGCAGCTACTATTATTAACACCCATTTACCAGATGAGAATGCCATTTAATTATGACAATTCTATAAAGTAGATGGAGAGAGAAGGACATTGGTTTAGAGAAGTTTATGACTTGCTTAAGGTCATAAACACAAGTTACAAAGGCAGAATTTGAACCAAGCGGATCTAAAATGTGGTTTCTTTTTCATACAATGTATTGCAAGACTATATCAGATGCCACAAAGAACAGCAGATGTTCCTGATACTTTTAGGTACCCCTTCATCCAAATTTGGTCTCAAAGAAATGATCACATCACTTGGAGCTCTGAAAACAGAGCCACATGTACCCATGATAAAGAGAAAATGACCTGAATCCCTCCATAGGGACGGACACTCACGTGAACATGTATTTTGTAAAAATATAACATGTATTCTGAAGCAGTATGGTCAGTGCAGAAGAGAAGGCCTTTTATTAGTGCTGTTAGCTTGAAGGAAGAAAAAATGAGCTTTTAATTTTGAATATTTGCATTCATATTTAGGTGTATAAGATGGAATTATTCTATGCCCCTCCAAGTTCCGGAAAGGAAGACTATGAGAGAATGAGGAGCTAATCTAAATAAGACTTTTTCTAAAAACTATTTTGCCCAAGAACTCTACTCACAAAAATTCTGAAGTGTGGGAGAATTCGGAAGTTATAAGTTGGGATAACTTTGGAAAAAAAAGAATTTAAGATCTACCAAGACGTGATATAAAAATGAGTCTAATTTTGTTTCGAAGCAACAACACACACAGTGACAAGGGACTATAAATTTGGACTTTTTTTTCATAATCTAAGGCATGGAACACCCTTAAGAAGGAGTTTTCAACCAATTGCTTCATGAGTATAAAATAACAAGATAACATCTGAGAAATAAAACAGAAGTCACCTTTCAGTTTGAATGTGACATATGCATTTAATTAGCAGCATCTGAAAATACTGGCAGGGTGACTACAAAGTCACCTGATTAAATTAAGACTACACTTTACTAATATTTTTTTTGGGGGGGGGGTAAGGTGCTCAAAAATTCCCCTTTTTAGAGAAAATTCTTTGGGTGCCTTTAGTTCATATTGGATCACGTTGGACCAAGGTCTGCTGCCACAGAGCTGGAGCTTCAATGCCCTGGCAACCATCCTTAGAGGAGGAGAAATGTTCAGGTCACTACCATGGTTCTTATGCGAATTTTCAATCTCCTGTCTCTTAAATATAGGCAAAGCAATCCCAGTGTGTTATATCTTTAAAAAATCAGGATCATTCCTTTTACCTTTTTTGGGGGGCCAGTTCTTTCTTAGGTAGAAGTAGAATTTTGAAACCATTGCTAGAGTCATATTAGCTTGAAAATGCATGTACAGGTGCTCCTCACTTAACAACTGAGTTCCATTCCTATGACTCGGTTGTTAAGTGAATTGGTGTGATAAGCGAGGAGCTTAAAGGGATGTCTTGTGGTGAGTTGTAGGATATGCATTTTTCAATAGATATCACGTAACACCACACTTCTAAACAAAGTACGCAGTCTTGCATGACTGAATGCTTTGTGTAGTGACTACTAACTGACTGTCAGAAAGACACAATGACCGAGAAAGGGGAGTCCCCGCTCTGGGGAACTGGTTAAGTCCAAGTGGTCGTTAAACAGGTATGTTGTTAATTGAGGAGTGGCTGTATTGACTGTGTGAATTCCCCCACCCCTTACCAAAGATGAATTCTTTGGTCACTAATGTCTTCAAACCCTGCTGCTTTGGTCAGATGTGCTAGCGCTCTCTGAAGTCCTGAGAATTATCTTTATCACACTGAACTGGAGCTCAGTACTTCCCGGTCCCCTTTCCCACTCCATGAACAAGTTCTTATAATCCAGAAATCTGGAAATATATGGTAATATTGCTTTGCACATTATACAGATAACACTGTCAATCAAAATATGTTTATATACCTAACTCTTGGAACAATATAAAAATAGCATGTTTGACCAAAAAATAGTATGCTGGTCTGCAGAGGCAACACTAACAAAATAAAGAATTCCCATTTTATGTGTTAAGTGCTCTCTGTAAGATTGCCAGTGGCTTTAGGGAGAATATTTAAATAAAATACACCTACCACTCAAAACAGAAAACAGTTTTCATTAGCTACTTCATGAGTAATAATGCTGCTTACTCATAACCCTGAATCAGAATGCTTAAAAACTCACTGGGGCTATGCAAACCCAGGAAGATCTGACTCCTTATTCTGGTGGCCTGAATGAACTGTGATGTGACAGCACAGCTCAAAGGAAAAGAATGTCAATGGGATGGAATTATCTCATGCCAGCAGTCGCAAGCTCCTTGATTTAGAAGGCGGGGCCTTGGGAAACACTGCCAGTTCCTTAGGCTGTTCCCTTAATGGCTCCGGTGTCATGGGTCTCTGCTTCCCCAGATGCTTCCCCAGATCGGTATTTAATGAGAATAAAAAGGTGTCAGTCAGTGTCCACTGGGGATTGTGGGTATATGACTCCACCAGACTAGGACTTAAATGCTCCAATTCCTGCTCATTTTGTCCTGGGTTATTGAGAGAGGCTAGAATGTCCTGACATAAAGTGAGCTCTAATAGGTAACTTATTTATAGGCCTGGTTTTCGAGGTGTCTCTGGTGGTTAAGTGCTATGAACACAGTACAAAAATCAGTATTTCTTAAAAATATTGTTTTAGGTTTAATGTACGTTTTTGAAACTATCATTCACTTTCCATATGAACAACCGGAGAGTTCTCTGGTGACATCTGGGTAAAAAGGATTTAGGGACAGAGATACGTTATTTTTCCCTAGTTAGGGAAAAAGGGAAGGTAGTGTCATCTAGAGGCATTTAGAACCTGTAATATTCAGAACCACAATAAAGGAAATTTGTTATAAGGGTATAATAATGATACAAATATTTATAAATATTGCTACATTTAAAACAATATTCATACTATACAATAAAATGCAGGGTTAGCTGTCTTTTAAAAAAATTACACCAACCTTAGTATCTTTTCCAAAGACTTTGGAATGAAAACAAATCCAGTTTTCTGATACAAAGAGCTTCCCTTGGTATAATATTTCTTTCTGTAGAGCACAGGTAAAACCTGGAAAAACATACACAGGTATAACATCATTTAGAATTTACATTTAAAATCCTGTATACACGTTGGTGACTCCAGGATGGGCAGAGATAATATACTCACATACTCAAAAGACCTATCACCTCTTGGTCAGTCATCTTTAGCGGAATAAAAGTATGGCGACAAGAGTTTGTTTTCTTCATTCAAAGTCTTAACAATCTTTAGGATAAAAATCAAAATGGAAAGGCAAGTCTAGCATTGGAAATGAGAGTTCAAGTATGGTGTTTCAAAAGTCTCTTCCATTTAGGAACGTGTGTCACCATTGTGCTAATGTTGGCACTCCTGCCCCGGGCCTCCTTCCTTAGGATTGTCACTAATAACTCCTTTTGAAATAGATAACTAACTGTGGGAAGAACATGTGACCCACATCTTCCTGTCTGGAGGTCATGGCTGGAACTCAGTATCCTGCCTCACCATTGTTTATTAAGAGAGGCTAGAATGCAGTCCTGGGCCCCTAGTGGACCACAGTGGAGCAGAGCAGGTACATAACTGGCATGCTGGACAGTATGTTTACGTGTGATCTCTCACCCTGCATTGTGCAGGTATCAGCACAGGCCTGTCCACCTAGATCGGTGTTTGCTTTCAGCCTTCTCTTAGTGGCCTCTCTCATTCCAGCCTTGCTATCCTAAATCTCAGGATAATCCAAACAATGCACTTCAGTGGTGATTATGAAAGGCGAGGATATCCTTCTACAATCATCTGGGACTGATTCCATATCATGTACAGAGGAGATTCAGTTTCCCATTCTACTCTGTTATCTTTTAAGGTATTCTGTGAGAGCCGAATGAAGCTGGCATTACTTACATCGTGACTTTCAGAAACCTGTCCCCCCTTGGTAATTCAGTCCCCAGACCATGCCTTTTTTATCCCTCCCCAACCTTACCAATTAGCATCTTTTCAAATATGTAAGTCAACTAGGTCAGAACTTACTTTGCCTCAGTGGTTCCTCAGTGGGGACATCAACAAACAACTTGTGAAAGTGCATATTTGCCTTGTACTGCAGTGAAAACAAAACACAGACATCACCACTCTCAGTGTTTTTGGGAAAACATCACAAATTTTAACTTCAATTCAAATTGCATAACCCATTTCCCCTCACTTAATAGACTGTATGTTGCTGTGTATAATGCACTCCCATGTTTAATGTGCACCCATGTTTCTGGCTCAAATGTTCAGGGAAAAAAAACAATCTTTCATTTCAATTTTTTAATTCAAATTTTTATTTGTTTATATTTAGGTACTTGTTTTATGTATTATAAAGAAATTTTAGCATTTTTTAACACGGTACAAGAAATCTCATGGAACTCTTAACTCATATGCATAAATAAAAGAATTAAAAACATTTATATAGATTCAGTATTAGTATTACCCATGTATAATGGACATCCTTATTTTTCCCTTCACAAATTTGAGCAAAAAACTTCCTATTACATATGGCAAAATACAGTAGTATCTTCCAGAATTGCATCTCTCTATTCTCAAAGTCTCCAACACAAACCTTCAGTGAGAAACAGTGGAAGGCAGGGCATAAGGTTTCATTTTCCAGTAAGATTAGTGAGCTGCTAGTTGGATATACAAGGCTGTCTGGAAAAAGCCCAGCCATAAATGCCTCTATTTTTCATATTACATGGCTGGATACTTTTGGACAGTCCTCATATATCTATACTCACGATGCATATGATGGTCAGCCTTCTGCTGAGGTGGTGAGACAAGGATGTGTCCTGAATAAGAAATGAGATGAAATTCTAAGGGGTCTCTCACCAGGGAAGGTAGTGGAGACCAGGGCACTAAAGACACAAGTGAGGACTCTCGGAAGAGGACAGTGGTCAAAACCTTTGTAATCAGATAACCCTGCATTTAAGTCCTGGCTACACCTTTTCTTTGGTATGTGATTGTGGCTCAGTCCCTTAATCTCTCTGGGCCTCAGTTTCCTCTTCTGTGCCAGTACCTGTTTGAGTGGGATGCCATAAGGCTTATATGGGATATTTGGCCAAAGAATTTACTATCTGGTGTTACTAACACTATTATTGCTGTGAAGGCCATTGCCTTAGCCAGTGTTGTCATCTACAGCATGAGGACAACAGCATACACAATGAGTTTATAGTTTGTAAAATGCTTTCACAAACCACCCCACAGTAACCCAGGAACCAACGTTGCCATTCCGTGGGTCAGGACACTGTGCCTCAGGGATCCTGAGTGACTTAACTGGCACCACAAAGCTACTAAGACGTAGAGCTAGTCCTCCTTCTACAGGACCACTCTGCCTGATAGGATGCTTCTGGTGAAAAAGTCTTATGAGCAGAATAGAGAGATACCACAAGTAGGCCCTTGATGTTTCATTATCCAAACTAGATGTGGTCTCAGTGGCAAAAATGGCCCTAACATTGTCTTAAAGAAGAGCTTCAGACAGATGGACAGATGGTCTCCCCAAGTAAGCGATTTGACAGATAAAAATCTCGAATAAAGGAGGTTACCTCCTGCTGCTTCCTAGGAGTACACTTTGCATCCAGAAAGTACTTTGCTTTTTACAGCTAGTTGTTCTTCGGGGGCTTTGCTGAGATTTTGTCTTTAGTGGCTACAGTGAGCACTGGCTGCACAACTGACTTAAAAGTATCCCAGGCCATGGACTTTTCAAAAACATCAATGTAATAAGAGGTAAAAAACAAAAAGGAAAAGAGGTAGTGGGACTGATTGAAATGGAAAGCAATATGCAAATAAATGCAATACCTGGGTCTAGACTGGATGTAAGAGAGGGGGAAACAAATAACCTTCATAAAGGACATTTACTACTTGGGGTAATTATGGAAATTGAAAATGGATTTTATATTAATGTATTTTTATATTTACTATTTAGTTAAATTTCTTGGGTGTGCCAACAGTGTTTTGCAATAATTCTTAGGAGATGCATATTCAAATATTTAGAGAAGAAGTGTCAAAGCCCCCCAAACTGTTGACCCACACTCTATGACACAAATGTGCTTTGTCACCTATCTGGGTGTATTTTAGAGCAGAACCAAAATCGCTTCTGAAGACTCATGACCCTGTTCACAGATTTTCCTCCCGTGTGCTGCTGGGTGGGCTTCTACGCAATCAGGTGCGTTACTGGGCTCTTTCACTTTAATGCAAGGATGTCACAGCCCTCCTGGTCTTGGCTAACTCTTAGACAAGCACATGACTGTATGCTGATCCCTGCTGGGGGTGCCTCCGGGCACTAGAGTTAGGGGGTCACAGCGTGAACATCACTGCCATTCAATATGTTTGAAAGGTCAGTTGTGAAATATAATATTAATGACAAATCAATGGAAGAAACTGCAAAGTCTGTCCTTTTCCTAGATTCTCTAAAATCTTTGGCTCTGTTAGTCCTGACCAGGAAGCTGCATACTTGGGTTCTTGCTCCCCATCGCCTGTGATGCTTCTGTCACTCTCTGAGACAATACACTTCTCCTTCCCAAATTACCTGGCTGGAAGATGAAGACTTTTTCCTTTCAGTCTTAGAGTCATTTTTCCTTTCTGTTTTACAGTCGTTCTTATCACTTGCTAAAGAGGCACCATCAAAACTGGATTTTGACCTGAGGAAAGAAAATCCAGGTAGTCTACAGAATGCATTTTTTATGCTACGCGTTAATTTTAATGTAAGAAATCTTGACTATTACACCATCTCATGAGGAAATCTGTCATTCGTTTTTCTCATCTAGATGTGAACACTCACTCACAATCCTCTGAGGGCATTTACATAGCACATGTAGGAGGCTGGGGTGATTTCGGCAGGCTATGATGTCAAACTACGGAAATCGTTTAACTTACAGAAGGGGAAAATAATAATTTAGTTGTAAAAATAGTTATATCATTTCAAAAGTATTTTAATCAGTATAAAGAGTACAGAGGCAAATTATTATATAACAAAATGGCAGCTATTCAATCAAAGTATTTTTACTTCAGAATTTTATTAGTATTTAACTGAGTGGGACATTGTGTTAAATGCCTTTGGGGGCACACCAGACAGTCTTTATCCTTAAGGAGCCTGTGCACCTCAAACATATTTTCAAGTCCTTATCACAAGAAAAAAAAATTGTAGCTATGTATGGGGATGGATGTTAACTAGATTTAGTGTGGTGAGCATTTCTCAATGTAGACACATACTGAATCATTATGTGGTACACCCGAAACTATTGTAATGTTATATGTCCATTATACCCCAACCAAAAGGCGGAAATAAATAGAAACAAAACAAAACTTCTTAGAAAGGCAGTATATGACTTAGCACCAAAACAAGAGACATCACAGGCATTAAGAGGAGGTATAGAGACAGCAAGAGAGAGGAGACCAATTGAATAATGTGAATTTAATACACGGGACCTAAAAGCATGAGCAGGAATTGGGTATGAGGAAAAGAGAGACAAAATCTCCCAGAGTGGGAACACAGAAGTGAAATGAGGATCAAAAAGGCCATGTTTTGAAGTGGAGTCTTCCTTGCCCCAGGACTCCTCTCAGGTGATTCTAGTCCTGGCCCTCCCTTTTCGGAGACTTCTGAATTTGCACAGATCTTCAGTCCTACAGCTCAACATAGGCATTTCAAAGTGGAACGCATGTATGATTTTTAGAAGTATATATGTGTGTACAAAAAAGTTTTATGATGCAATTATGTAGATTGATTGTTGTTTATTGGGGGAAATGGCATATTGATGAGATTTCTTGGAGGCTTAGTTAAAAAATTTCTGGTTTAAAGCCAATTTAAGAAGAATCTTAAGCAATCTGGGTGGCATATGGGTGTGACAGAGGGACAGAAATGATGGAAGTTAGAGGTTCTGGTTTTCTCAGCTGTGAAAAGATGGACTACATGATGTCCTAAGTCCCTTTCAGCCCCAACAGTTCAAGGTATTTCCACGGCCACAGGTGAAATACCTCTCAGCAATTCAAGGTACACCGATTTGGATTCAGGTACTAGCCACTGAATGTATTCACAGAAATAAATTTCTTTAGAATTCTAGGGAATTACATTTTTTTTTTAAATTATGAGTCAACATTTGTACTCTACTTGAAAATAAAATGATTTTCTTCAAATGCCAAACTACCTATAATTTATATTACTAATTTGAATTTATTGACTCTATTGATTCAAATTAATAAATGTTAATGGCATTGTCAAGACAACGATCGGACCTTTTGAAGAACTATGAATCTGACAAGTAGGGCATTTGTACCCTCGTTAACTATAAGAGGCACAAGCAGAAGGGGGGGCATGTCTGCACAGCGCTGGCCTTGGAGGTCGGGGGAGGGATGCATATTTTCCGAGTACTGATTTCTTTGGGACTTCTCAACTGTGTTATTCTCACTTCCTGTAAGTGACTATGAGCAGGGCCAGAAGCCCAGCACAAAATGAAAATGCAGGGCCCCTTATTTAAAAATTAAGACTTTCCAGACAGTGACAGCAGAGCATTAAACCAAGTGCTGGGCTCTTTGCAATTATATAGATCATACACCCTATAAAGTTTAACAAGCATGCCCTGATGAGTGGGGAAGTGGGAGTAAAACCAACAGGGTTTTCAAAGTGCCTGCTGTAGCCAGTCAACAGTGGTGAAAGATACGAAAAACAACATGCTTAGTGCCTCTGCAGAGGGACTCATTTGGTGAGTGACACAGGATGCTGTGACAGGAAACAGCTGTATAGAAAACATGGTTAAAAGCGAGAGGTCAAAACAGGCAGGGAGAAAAGGTGGGGAGAGAGCTGGGAGTGAGGAAAATCTGGGGGAAGAGTGAAGGCTTAAGCTTGGTCCTGCGTGAAGTACAGATGTGGAGAGAGGGTATGGGCTGGGTGGCCAGCAGTGAAGGGAAAGCAGAAGTTACTGGATCATCCATCGGCAGAGGCCAAAAGATGCAGAAGGCAGCAGTTCTGGCAGTTATACCAGCAGGGAGGAGAGCGGCCACTCCGCCACTGCTGTAGCTCGATGGCCACATTACCTGTACTTGACCACTGGTTTAACCATTCTCCTTTAAGGGTGAAAAAGCCACTCTTAAGTTCCTACTTCTTCCATGTGGAAGGAAGCACGTAACTGGTGCCTCTGAGAGTGATGGGGACCACAGTTGCACATCTCAAGACTGCCTGTCCCCATACAGCCCCATAACCCAACCATGGTCCCAACAGCAGCCCCAGGAAATGGGCACCCCCCTCAGACATGCACAGCCTGCCGGGGATTCCGGCCGGGGTTCCCCTCCGCTGTTTTTGGTGGCAGCCCCGAAAGTGAGACAGCAGGTGTGCACACCCAGAGGCGGCACAGACATTCCAACCTGGGCGGGCCTCACAGGGAGCCTGGCCAGCCTTCCCAGGTGCTTCATAAATCTAAGCTGGCTTTATCAGGGAGCAAAATCAGTGCTCTAAGAAAAGGGCAGGCATTCTGCAGAAGGCTGGGGCAGGAAGGAGCAAAAGCTGCCAGCACGAAGAGATGGGCGAGGAAGGCAAGCACGATTCAAGGAGAAATGCCCCAATTCTTGCTCAGCGGTATCCTTTGCCTAGAGTAAATCCTCGTTTAACAACCGTCATAAAACTAGAAACACCAGCTCTTCCCAGGAACCCATCCTCCCCCCAAAACGTAGAACAGAGTCTGCGTGAGGACTCACCGCAGGCAGATGAGTCTCCTCGGGTCTGGGGACTCAGCCTCGCTGGATGGGGTGGGGGACTGGGCTGTTGGTGACCGGGACACCTTCTTTTTCTCCTCCACACCATTCTCAGCCTCTGAGCTGCAGAAGAGAGAAAAGCGCTTCACCTTAGACATCCAGACCCGGGTGGACAGGAAAACAATGAAGTTACTTCGCTTTCTGGAGGGTAGAAGGATCTTCAACCCCCTCCAACAGGCTGAGGTCAACTTGGACAGCTGTGCCCTTCTTTCATCTCCATTCTAATCCCTCGGCTGGCTTCAGCAGGTGAACACCTGACTTTGTGGGGATGTGCTGGCTCCCAGGTCTACTCCCTGCTTGCTCTGCTGGGCTCCGCTCTGCTCTGCCCGGCCTAGCCACTGGGGCGGCAGATCACCTGGAGGCTGGGAGGGCCCTGCGCGCACGCACACCGTGCCTTCAGCCAGGTGTGAGCCTCGGTGCTGGCAACCCACACCGCCCTTTGTTTGCCCTTCGCTTACGTCACTTATCACCTTATGTTGTTGTTACGTGGGTCTCACTTTGGGTGGTTGTTATTTTAACCAAGCAACTCTTTATGCAAGTTACTGTCTCTCTGAAGAAGCACCCAGGCTAGGGAGGAATTATTAGACCAGTTTATAGATGTGGAATCTGAGAAGCTCAGATACTAAGTACCTTGCCCAAGTCTGCAGAACTGGCATCTGTCTGAGTTGGGATTTAAACTCAGGTCTGTCCATCTGTGAGGCCTTGGAATACACATGTGTTTTCTTTCTCACTCCCTCCCCCACTCCCCATGCATCCATCCATCCCCCACAACCACCTACCTATCCATTTAAGCTCCCTATTAGCTCTTCAGTGTGAGAACTCCAGGGTGCGGCAGGACTCTATTTTTTTACACTGACGCCAGGATTATGGGTAGTGCTGGTACACGAGGGCAGTCTGGAAAAAATCCAGCCATAAATGCCTCTGTTTCTCATATTGCATGGCTGGATACTTCCGGACAGCCCTCGTGTAATCATGATCAGTAGGCTCTTGGGAATCTAGGTCTGACCTTGGTAAAGGGGAAACAGAGGGGAAAGGAAGTCAGGAGGGTCTATACACGGACGCACTATGGACAGAGGTCGACCAGTGTGGTGGGCATGGGAGTGGGTTCCCTCAGCCTTGGGAACAGAGAAAAGCATTTCCAGTGCGGGGAGGAGCGTAGGAATGAGGTAAGGCAGGATACAGTGCTGTTCATGGGTCCGACCTTCCTGGGTCAGCCTGCACAGCAAAGAAGTCAAAAAACACATCGCTGAGAGCTCCACGGTGGCTGAGCGTCAAGGAAGACAAATTAACGTAGTATTGCTATGACAGTTTAGCTCATTTTAATTTTGATACCTTCTCCTGCAAAGGCACGCATGGGCAGGAAATATTACTGGTTAGTTTAAGCTTTGTGGTCGCTGACTTACCACCTGGCACAGCACGTGGCAATTCCAGCCCACACAAGGAGTCCTACTGTGGTGTCAGAGTCAAGACAAGTTTCTCCGAGGAGGTGTCCACGAATGGTCCCTACCAAAGGTGATGCTCTCAGTTTGTAGTTAGCATTTACTAAGCAGATGAATAACACAGGGCAGAGGCCCAACCCTCTACTACAGTTCTTCTCACAGTACTTAGAGCACTTATGAGCAACAAAAGGGTTCAGTCCATAACTGAACTGTATTATGTGACAAAAGGTACATGAAAAGCCTTGAAGTACCAATAGGAAAGCACTGCTTTGGTTTAAGAGATGATCTTATTTCAATTTAGCATCATGTTTAATTTACAGACTCAAAAGAATTTTAGAACTGTTAAGGAGGCTTTGAGCACATCCCTTCCTTTTCCCTCTACCCCTCAAGGCACACACAGCACTCCTGTTTTTCAAAAGCATGGGCAGAAAACCACTCAAGAGTCCCTCTTTAAGCAGAGAGATTAAGTGTGTGGAATTTCAGTCACCATGTCAGCATTCACTCAGATCTGTACCGCATTTCAGGCAGGGTCAGATTAAGGCTCGGAGGCAGAGCTGTTGCTGTGCTCCTGTACAGCACTGCTGTGTGCTTTGAAAGGAAGTGCACATAAGATGTGCCCTCTGTGTGCATGCAGCCCCACTGATAGGTGGCCTGGTGGAGATCAGGTGCCCCTGCTGTGGGCAGGAACAGCCCAGCGCCAAGATGCAAGGAATTAGACCTTGACCGTGTTTTGGCCCCTCCTTGCCCCTTGCCAGTCAGGGTGCTAACTGCTTCACTGCTCGTGGTGGTCCTGACTCAGGGCCCCCAGCTCAGCACTGAAAAGATGCGGTACACATCTGTATATCAAGCCACCCAAGCAGGGTCTCTTAGTGACAGAACACACAGGTATGCGCATTACAGTGGCTTCTTTCTAGATAGTCTCCACCCCTCTTTCCCTGAACCTTGTACTTGGTCTCCAGCACTGGTTCTGTCCCTGAGGGCCCTCCCCACGGGACACATGCTCCCCAGAGCTTTCCAACCCAGTAGTCTCAGCTCTTCTGCTGCTGGCTTTGTAAGGCACCAGGCCCCTAGTAAACTAACTGCTTGTACTATTAACTTTTTCTCCCAAATGGCTTCCTTACCCAACTCGTACACTAAATCCCTTAAAAGCAAGGGACCTCCGTGTTTTTTTCCACCATACTCAGCTCAGTATTTTGCTCACAGTGCTCATTTGTTTGTTGACTGATATGAGTGAGATTCATTTGGTAGTGTCTCAAAGAGGAAGTGAAATTCATCTATGGGCCCATTCAATTTCAGGTTTTTGTTTACTTATAGATGATACGGAAACTCAAGCAAGTCAATTCCTAGCACAGGAGCGATTATTCCACAAGCAGCCTGTACCATAGGGCTGGTCAGCAGCAGGCCGAGGGCACACAGAGACGTGTGGGAGGGAAAGGCAATGCCTTTCAGGAACTCTCAGGAACTTCCAGTGAAGCCAACAAGGGACCTGAACTAACAGGTCTCATTTAAATCATGCATATAAAAGAATTAAGGTTTTTTTTTTTGTTTTTTTTTTTAAAGAAGACTAGGCCCTTTCAGGGACATTGACTAAAAGGGTCAACAACAAAAATAAAGAAACCAAAACACACCCCCGCCCACCCCACAAAAAAATTTTTTTTTCAAAAAAGCAATCCTCTTTCCGTAAGCGTTTAGTGGAAGAAGCCCTGCTGACACGGCAGGGTGCTTGGAGCTGGGCAAGTGACGGAGAAAGGTGACAGCTGGAAGTCTGACCGTAGACGGTACTGGGAACACAGGATTGAACTTGAGTAGGCCACAGCAGGTTATTTCTTCTCCCATCTTCCACCCAATCTGAGCAGCAGTTATGGGCCCTGGAAGATTGTCGGTAGGAATTTCAGAGCAGCGAGACACACGGCCGTGCTCCTACCGACCAAGCCTGCCTTCACCTACTAGGGGACAGCATGTTTATTACCAGCTAGCTATGAAGTGCTGGTTTCAATAGACACTGCTACTCACTGTTACACAATCTGTCAATAAAAAAACAGGTTGGACAGTCCCTATCAACAGTTTAGTACGTGTCAATTCGCAGACCTCATTAGTCCGATGACTTGATTCGGGTTTCCCAAGTATTCGGAATTCTAAGAGGGAGTCAGCTATCATTCCCTCCAGACAGAGTCTCTGTGAGTTTAGGGTAAACCTGGCACTCTGGTCCCTGTCACATCAATCTCCCAGGCCCCGTCCCTCCTGCTGAGAATGTGTTGTATTCAGGCCCAATCACACAAGTCAATGTAAGTAGCTCCAGGGCAGAAGGATTAAGTTGCATCTCAGGTAAATGAATACAAATGCCTCACTGTAGTTCAGTCCAGGAAGCTGTGCTCCTTTGTACTTACAGTGGCAAGCCCCTGTGTGTGAGTCCACCTTCAAGTTAAAATTAGTCTAAGCTAAGGCATAAAAAATAACACTAACCTTCCTTCTGGTAGTTTGGATGGGAGAGGGTAGTTTTATATCCACTACCCTTAAACATAAATCTCTGATCATCATGTCCTAAAACCACAATCTTGACCAACAAATGTTTAGAAGTGACTAGAAGATAGATGTGTTTTGCCAGAGGCTCTCCATAGGACAAAGTCCTGGAAATGGGATGGTCGCGATTCAGGCCACGTCTGCGAAGGTAGCGTGTTGCTGAAGCCCCGTACTGAAGACTGGGCTTCACATGAACTCGCCTAGACCTGGGGCCACACAGACTTGCTTTGGGTGTGCTGCCTGCTGAGTAGTTCCATGGCTGGCAGGCTAGGGTGGCAGTGCTTGGGAAGCAAAGACATGGGTTACAGGGACCGAGGAGGGCAGCAGCCACCATACAAATGACCATCATGTAAAACAAAAAGAGGAAGCAGAATGGGGTGCGGAAGGTGCAGGAGTTGGTGATCGAGACCCGCCCTCCCCAACCCCTTCAGCTTCTGCTAATTGCAGAACCTGCACAACTAGATTTATGTCAGGAAGAAGAGCTTTTCATTTACAATTCTGATTTGTATATCTTTGTCTAAAAACTTGACATTTTACTTACCTGTCTACACATTTATTTCTGAATAGGTACTAGAAGCACGAGCACACAATTGAGAAGTTAGGCATGGCAAAACAAATCTCCTTTCTCAAGGAGATTTCTGTCCCTTTTTCTGGGGACCCTGTTTCTCCCTCAACTCCTAGAGGCATCCACTGTGCTTCTACCTATTTCATGGGGGCAGAGGTACCTGCTGTTGTTCTCAGCTCCTGTGTGTCCTCCCAGGGAGCACCTGTGTCCATATGTGTGTACTTTTAAAACACAAATGATAGCATGCTATTCTATACCGTGGGGTTGTTTTTTTAAAACTTTCTGTATCTTGGTGCTCTTTCCGTAACCAGCACACACATTTTCCTCATTCTTTTAAATGACTATATAGCGTTTTACTGTAATGGATGAATTATATTTAACCAGTTCCTTACTGATGGGCATTTACGTGGATTTCCGTCTTACTACACATACAAACAACACTGCAACAAATGTCCTTGTATGTTTATTGTGTGTGTGATTATATCCACAGGATCATTTCCTGGGAATGGAACAGCTGTGTCATAATGTACATAATTTTATAGTTACTGCTAAATTGCCTTCAGTAGAGAGGCTTTGTGACCCATGCCCAAAGTATATAGCAGTGATTATACATTCCTACTACCATAAGGTGTTAAACTAAAAAAAAAAAAAAAAAAAAAATTCAAAGTGCCCCGTGTAGTAGGGCATGTAGGATAACAGTAATAAGATCCATGATACCCAGTGTTAAACTTTTTGATTTTTGTAAATGTGAGGTTAAAAAAAAATCCCATAATATTTTGGTATTTACAATTTTCTTCTTATGTGTGAGGATGAATGTATTTTCATGCATTTAAAAGCTCTTTTTATTTCCTGTTTTGTAAATTAGCTATTTTGCCAGTTTTTCAAATGGGCTGTTGGTGGTCACATTTAGGGAAACCATTCTTGTCATACCTGCATCACTGATTCTTGGCCAGCTTCTCCCACTGACAGTCTCAATAAATACTCTTAAACGTTTAGGAAAGTCAAGCCAATATGAGGGGTTCACATAATGTTCATGTAAAATATTAAGGACAAGTTAATGGCAGACAGAAACAGACGGAGTGCCAAAACCACAGTCCTCTCTGGTGTCAGCAAAACCTACAATGACACACGACAGGCTTCTGGTTCAAGAGGCAGCGCAGGAGCGCAGACGGGAGCCTCTCCTTCGTGAGAGGCCTGTTAAAATGACTGTTTATAAAAGAAGTATCAATTCTGCTACAACAATGGAGGGAAACCGTCCACGGAAGAGTGATTTCCCAAAACTTCTGGAAAATGGAAACTAAATCGTGGAGTACCATGCTAACGCAGGTAGCAAAGAAGAGGCAGGTGTAGTTGAGAAGAGAGCCACCACTGGGAGTTAAGACAACAGGGAGCTTTCGGTCAGGGCCCAGCGAGGTGCCACAAGAGGAGGACGTTCGACGTGGACAAACACGTCAGCTTGAAGGTGTGCGGGTGAGCAGCAGGCGGTCAGGCACTGAGCCCGCGCGGGGAAAATGACGGAAGTGTTGTCCATTGCAAACTGAACAAGTTAGGAGCACAAAACCAGGGCCTCTTGTGTGGAGGGCGGCGCCCCAGAAGAAATCGCTTCTCGTCCTTCCGTTCTGAGTAAGGCGGTGCCAGGCTGAGTGCCAACTCCCTGTGCATGCTCCTCCGAGGCAGCTCTCGTTCGTGTTTTCCCCTAATGCCTCATTCTCAAATAGGAAATGATAACAAAGAAGTAAGACCTTTGCGGACAATCTGAACTCTTAATGTAAAGAGCAAGGAAAGAGCGACCAGAGGGAAAGGGAAGTTTGTAGGACACAAATGACTTCGGGGAACAGAAGACAGCTCAGAAGAAGCAAACAAGAAAAAAACCCCAAAACTTCTACGTGGTATCTTCAGAGAGAAAAGACAGGACCCATAACACAGATCACAGTTTTCTGGAAAAGGGAACCTTTCTTGACCCCTTACCTCTCTGAGTGCAAATCCGTAGGAGCCTACAACAAGGTGCTTCGCGGCCCGCCCCGCTCGCCCCTCCTGATGGCTCCGAGCTCCCTCTCTCATTCCACGCCCCTCGGAGAAAACCTGGGCACTGGCTCTTCCCTTTGCCTGGGTGCTCTACCCCCCGCCCCGCCCCTGCCAGCCACATGGCTTTCTCCCTCCTCTCCTTTTTAACCCAAATGTCACCTTCTCAAATGAGACCTATGTACTTAACCAAAGGGTTAGAAGACAGCATCAAGATCCAGACATTCAAGAAGAGAAAACGTGAGGGGGGCAAAGAAGACATGTTTAAACCTGGCACACATCTATATCAAACAAATAGGAGTCCTAAACAGAAAAAAAAGGGGGGTGGGTGGGTGGAGAGAAGGTATTATTAAAGAAAAACCATGATCTGTAAAAGGGGGAAAGGATGACAGAGGCTAGTAATTTCTTACCCTAAAAAGAGGCAAGTCCCATTCACTTAACATGGGATTTAGGCTGATGCATTATTCTGAGATAAATGTATGAAAACAGGGACTGGAGAGTGTGATCTGCCCATTTAAAACTGGCAGTGGGCAGAGAGGGAGGCAGGGAGTTAGTGTGAGTGAGCTGACTTGTATGTTCCATCAAAACAGGAAGCTGGGTGATAAGGTTTAAAGTTAGCAAGCTAGAAAGAGCAGGGCGCACACTAAAATCAGGTGCCCTTAAAAGAAACTCCTGGAGGCAGAAGGAGAATGGGACAGATGGAATTAAGTTCATTATAAATTTTAATGCACTGTATTATTTTGATAAACATTTATAAGACTTATTTCTTCATATCTTTGTAGAGAAGATGTACAATTCAGAGCAGAGTATAAAAACCAGTGGACTTGCTATCTTTGAATGTTTGAGTTCCTACTATGTGCAAAAAATAATGAGAGATGCTATGTCCTCAAGGGACTTAGCCTTTATTGGGAATTTTAGTTTATCACATAAATTGTGCACAACACAGGTTGTGAGGGATATCTGTCATAGTATGGGAATTCAGAAATCTCTTCTAATTGTAAAGAGCAGAATCAGAGAAGCTTCGTGGAGGAAATGAATTCGACATTGTGTGGGACAATATGTGTTTTCTAACTTAGCCGACAAATACTACAACTGTCAGAAATACATTTCAGTACAAGAAACCAGAAGTGTAAATTATATTTCTCTTTGTCCTATATAACAATAAAAATGAAACAGTTCCTTTGGATGGAAAAAATCATAACCTTCCATTATCACACTGCAGTCATCTGTGCCACCCCTCTACCCAAAGAAACCTTCTATTTGTCCAAAGCTTATTGTGGAGGCACTGGCATATGAGCTGGGGACATATAGTATGGACTTGGGGGGATGCCAAGAGAGCACGATCATTATAAGGAAAGGCAGAGGAGGAAGGGCCACACCTGTGCAAGGAAATCTAGCATTTTGGTTTTTTCTGGAGTATAGAGAGCAGAAACCAAGTAGCTATTAGGTTGTGAAGTTTTGATTCCTAATGAGAGAGGGCTGCTTTTACACTTCATCTGGTTGGCAGTAGGGATTAATTGAAGATTTTGGAACAGAAGTAATGAAACAATGGGATATTAAGTGCCCCCCCCCCCTTTCCCACAAGTACATCATGAAGAGCCTGATGAGATATGTGCTTCTGGAGAATTCTACTCGAATCAGGGTACAAAAGGCGGGGGTGAGGGGCGTGTGGAGGCTGGAGGCAGACAGGGGGATGAGTCTGAAGCAAGAAGCAGAGACTGCATTGGTGAGATAATGCCAGAAGGGGTGCAGAAAGCAAGCAATGAGAAGTATCCAAGATAACCCCAAGGTTATCTGGGGGATGGAGATGATAACCTTGCCACCACCAGTTACAAGGAACACAAGAGGAAATGTAGTTTCATGGGAGGGATTTTGCTAATCTGGTTTTAGATATAACAGGCATACATTGTGAGCAGGTGGTAAACTGTATCTAAAAAACCAAAAGAGCCCAGAAGAACAGAAAAACAAATGTCTGACTTTGCAGAGGAAGGGTCCTGCCAGTTGGACACGATGTCTGTCCAGGCCCAAGTACGTTGCCATAGCAGCAACACCAGGGCACCCATGCGCCCCAACACATCTCTTCAACCTGGTCTCACACGCCTCCCGTCTGTGCTCATGAAAACGGACAAGTCGTTTTCCCTGAACAATCATGTGATTCATTCCCTCCTGTATAGCTACTCCCAATTCTGTTTTCCCAAAGCACTGCTTTTCTTTCAAAGCCTACGCCAACTCTCATAACCTCCCAAGGTGTTTAAACATCAGGATTCCAATTCTGAGAAACTCAACTCAAACTAGCTTATGCTTTTAAAAACACACCCCACAAGGGTGTTTGTCACGGATTTAAGATGAAGTCAACAGTAGAGAACAGCTGCAGATGTTTCCCTTCAACCTCTGGAAGCGATAGCCATAACCTCCAGGGTCTCCCTCTCCCAGTCCTCTGGGGCATCAATGCCCAAGTCATGTCCCGAGACACCGCCTCCATTGTGTCACTGCTCCCACACCAGCAATGCCTTTCTACTGAGCGTCAGCACGTTAAGGCAGCGGTTCTCAACCTGTGGGTCGTGACCCCTTTGGGGGTCGAATGACCCTTTCACAGGGGTCGCCTAAGACCATCAGAAAATACGTATCAGATATTTACATTATGATTCATAACAGCAGCAACATGACAGTTATGAAGTAGCAACGAAAATCATTTTATGGGGGTCACCACAACACGAGGAACTGTATTCAAGGGTCGTGGCATCAGGAAGGTTGAGAACCACAGCATTAAAGCATCTGGAGATGAGCCAAGGCTCTCCGGGGTTTTGCAGTCTCCCTCTACTTTTCAAAAAGAATTCTCCATCGCAGCCTTGCTGGTCTTGTCACCACAGCCTCCCTTACACCACTGTCCGTCCCCCCTCCGTGTACTGACTCCTGGTTCTTCTGCTGGAATATCCTCTCTGCTCCTTCCTAACTACCTACAGCACCCACTGTTTCATGCCTGGCTGTGTCAGGTACATACTGGCCCCCATCTCTTTACTTCCAATATCTGGACACAAGAAATAGGGCAATTAACACTTCTTGACCAGACAAGTTTGAGTATATTTGAAACAAAGGACACTAATCACCATTTAAAAAAGGGCTTGGGCTTAATATTTTAGTCTCGAAAATCTTTGTAGTGAACTCCTTCCCAAGTGTGATGTTCAAGTTCTTTCGGAAGAGGGCCACATTGGAGGTCAGAGAGGGGAGAAAAAGGCCATCTTTTCACTTGCCCACTTACTGAATAAATCACCATTGTATGCAAATTTATGTTTCAAACTGATCAT
This sequence comes from Lyroderma lyra, assembly GCA_004026885.1. Classification (NCBI taxonomy): domain Eukaryota; kingdom Metazoa; phylum Chordata; class Mammalia; order Chiroptera; family Megadermatidae; genus Lyroderma; species Lyroderma lyra. Next base: position 54,290 of record PVJL010004351.1, read on the forward strand.
TAGTTAGGTGAGCAATAATCTGAAACCATATGGAGACTTGATCACACTGTCTTCATTGTTGGAAGAAACAACTGTGAGCAAAATCATATGCTGACGTGAGCTCCTTTTTGTCACAGCAGCCTCAGCATGCAAACAGTATTTGGTATGCTGTACTTGCTCAGTACTGACAAAATTTCTAAAAATATGTATTTAATAGAGTATCTCCTTCAAACCAGAATATATAATCTTAGGGGCAAGGACTTGGAGTATATGTTTTGTATTTCTACCTCCACTTCTTTTTTGAAGTTGTTCTTCCATCAGTAATTGCTGAATGTCAGAATAAGCTGCTTTTCACCTATCTGAGATAGATTAAAGCACATCTATTTAATTAAGCCTTTTGCGCTGAAAAATGTGTTTGGGGAAGAACTAGATTTTAAACGTAGAATGAAAAACTTACCAAAACAGAAAGAGAGGAATGCAAAAGTATAGGGCATGAAATGTAGGAAAAAGATATTTAGATTAAATACAATATTAACAAATCTTCAGCTATCATGGCACACACAGTATTTAAAATATCATAACTATCAAGATTGAAAAGAACCTCCGGCACTTTGGGAATAACTATAAATTAAAACCTAGATTATGGGGAGCAACTGCAGCACTGAGAGGTAATGCAGATAAAGAATATGCCATGTGATAAATCAAAATAGCCATTTAAAATGAAAGACAATTCTCAATGATAAAATGAAGCAAAGCTGTTCACATAAACTGAACTTGCAACTGACAAAATTCACAACTGTGCCTACTGCCCGGAGCAGAAACCCAAGAATTTAAGACGAATAAAGAAGTTCTGTCACCTAGCTTCTAGGAGGGCCACAACCAAAAATTTCAAAGGGGAATCTGTTCTATTTTTAGGCACTTCTACATCAAAGAGATCCTATATCCACGATAAAGAGTCACAGGTAATTTCTAAACCTACCGCACTCCAAACATGGTAAGGACAAAGGGAAGAACAAACATCTAAGGACTGTCGTGGTCTCAACGGATTTACAGTTGAAATGAAGAGATTAAGCACACACAGAAAACAAAACGCACCGTTATATCAATCCCAGGGAAATTGAGAATAAAAAAATGTTAAATCTCCATTTGGATTTTTCAGAAGTATCTCGTAAGTGGGGGGTCCATCACAGAGAGTATCATCTTGGAACCCCATTTTAAAGGGAAAAGAGGACCGAGAATCATACGAAACACAGAGAATGAGGTCTTCAGGTCAAAGTCATAACAAGTGACAGTATGCAGAGAATGAGAAAGGAAAGAACCAGTAACTTGTATTATTAGGAATGCCAAAGAGAAGTGCTTATAGTTACGAGAACCTGAGAGGTGAGCAGAATGACAAGGATGGGAATGAGGGTGCCGCTGAGCAGGAGTTCCAAATTTATGAGAGAAAAACAGCCCTGCCATGCTCGGTTTCCAGAGATGAGGCACGGCTTTATGAAAATGACGTTCCTGAGAAAGTTACCGTGTGTCTTCTGATAGATGGGCACTGGAAGACAGGACCGTCGGCGAGAACTGATTTGGAGGTACTCTTCTAGGGAACAGAAAAGAGATGGAGATGCCCCAGGGTGAGGCACCCCTAGTAAAATCCTTTTATGTTAATCCAATTTCCTCTTGAATTAAATTTCCTTTCTCATGTTACCATACCTATTGTTAATTTGGAGAGAGAGAGAGAGAGAGAGAGAGAGAATGTTTCATGCCAGAAAAATGTGGGAATATTTTACCTATTAATAGCACAGTAACATTAGAGGCTTAAAAACTAAAAAAACAAAATTAACCCCCCCCCACCAAAAAAACCAAATCAAAACAAAACAAAACCCGGGGGGCATTACAAGGTGTCTTGAGAAGAGAGAAATGTTTGCTTTTGTTTAGAGGACCTACCCTACTCTGTCCCCGTGGAGATGAGCTGTGCTACTTTGGGCCTCAGCTGTTAGAGGAGGAGGAGGAGGTATTTGGACTTAAAGCTTCAGCGCATGAGCTGACTCCCACCACCCTCTCTGTTATCTATGATGACTAAGGTGCTCTCTTTCCCTTTATACTTCATTTCTTGGAACTCTATCTTTCTGGTCCATGTAGGGAAGAAAAAAAGAAGATCAGAAGCCAGAGAGCTAAAAGACCATGGTATGTGGGACATCACAGCAGACTTAAAAGTTGCCACAGGAGTCCAAAATAGCACCAGAGAGGGCCCCGGAAACCTGTCTCTCCTTTGTTGCCTCCAACTGAGGCAGTACCATGTCCTCAGTCTCGTGTGCTCTGATCTCATGGTTCAGGATTGCACATGCATGACGGCAGCTCAGGATCTCCACTAGGCTGTGCCATATAGGAATTTCCCAGAAGTCAGCTCTGACCTCACGCCACATCACCCACAGTGAGCAAAATGGGCATGGGGCATTATGGGTGTCATTAGCATACGTGAAAATTCTCTTTGCCTAAATGCTATGGATTATTAAAATCCAGATTCTTTTCTAATGAAAACTTAATGGGACTCAACCTCTAGAGAAGAAAGGTACTGTGACTTTTTAAAAATAGGATATTGTATGTTAGAGAAAGAAGTTTTCTGTAAAAGTCTTTGTTTTAACCAAAACCCTTCCAAACTAGATATACTTCCTTAAGGAAAGAACAGTTCATGCCATCCTATGGCAAAAAATAAAAACAGCACATTTTTAGTTATTTCAAGTTGTAAGTTTGAAAAGTGTTCATGTAATCTACTTATGGAAGTACCTCTATTAACTGTTTCTTATCTTTGTTTTTCCCTGGTATCCACCCCTGTGTTTCATACATTATTGTCAACAATATGGAATTAGCCAATATTTACATCACAATATATATGACATACTATGGTCAAAATAATTTATACACATTTAAAGAGGTGTTATCTATGTATTACTTTTCAAAGTTGAATTGAATTGCAGTAGGAATGTGTAGTATGACATTCATTCACTCAAAAGATGGCATTAATCAAATGAATGCTAATGTCACCATGAGACAGGCAGGTCAGTCAAAGAGAACGGCAGTTGTGGTTCCAGGAGCGCAGGACCAGGATAATGGACAGGATGAATGAAGAGGTGAGGCGTGAGTTTCCCCCACGTTCCCCTGTCTTCTACCTATGGGGGACCTTTAAGGGTGTGGTATAGGTAGAAAACCGGCTATACTGCTCATACTTCGCGAAGAAACTGAAATGGCATGTGTAGTGACACAAGTGGACACTTTGGTCAGCGTTGCTCAAGCAGTAGTTACTGTAATCAGAAGTATCTGGACGCTGATGGTCACCACGGTGAGCACCTCTTGTAATTGCAGCAGTCAAATGTGACTTGTGTTCATCTTTTGTTCTTGGTCTATATTGAGTATTACAGTTCTAATACAGGTTTTCCCTTTCTTAAAATGTGTACACATTTTGTGGTACCCGCTGTATATTACTATAATTGTTATTACAGGTATCAAAATAATAGAATTGTAGAACTAATAACTCCTCATTGCTGTTGATGTTTATCCTATATTTTAAAGACAATTAACTTGCAGAGAAGAAACAGAATTAATGTAATTTGTATACGAGGTCTGTCCAGAAAAAATCCAGCCATTGCCCACATAGCAAGAACGGTTTGTACGACATCAGTGTACCCTGGCAGCCAAGACGAGTGGACTGGACTGCGCATGCGTGAGAATGAGGCCTTCACTGTGCTCGTCAGAGGGGGCGGTAGGCGCCGCTGAGTGACCGTGTGCACTGGGGAGCCGTTGCCGGTAAAATGACTGAGCCAGTAGAGTGATGAATCTGCAACAAATTTTGCATTGAGCTTGAACATTCCTCCGCGGAAACTATTCGGATGATTCCTAGGGCTTTTGGGGATGATGCAACGTGTGCTGCACAAATAAAAGTGTGGCACGAACGCTTCAAAGGTGGTAAAGAATCTGCTGAAAGTGGTCCACGTTCTAGAAGACCTGCAGCAAGCAGATCACCTGAGAACGTGGAATGTGTATGGGCTGCAATCAGCAAAGATGGGGGACTGACGGGGAATGAGGCATCACTGTTCTACAACTATACACAGTATTTCTTATGTCTTCTATCTTCTTCAATAAATGCCTCTATTTTTCATATTACATCTGGACAGACCTTGTATGACAATTAGTATTTCTTTCAAGGAGACAAGCAGTGGGTCTAAATAGATTTAAATAAATCTTACATCTGACATCCTAACTTCCTGTCCTTAATTTTTCCCATTGTCAATATGCACTTTCTCTGCCTGTGCTGAAAACACATTGCTTTGCAAAACATGTGTTCTCTGCCTCTTCCCTGCCACTCCTTCCAACTGGGTTTTCCAGATGACTTTACCTTTGCATTGCTGTTCTCAAAGAACACTCACACCCACACCACGATACCAGACTAGCCTTCATGCCGACTTTATGAGGCAAGTATGGAAGACAGATGTTATCCACGTATCACAAATCAGGAAACTAAGATGCGAGTGTTGAGGGACCACACAACAATCTAAGTGACTGGAACCCCCATTACTCTCAGACTTTCTGTCTCCCACCAAATCCAGTCACCAAGACTAGTGGATTTTACCTCCTTAATATTTTCCAGTTATGCCCCTTCCTGTTCTTCCCCATTTCTGTTGGCTTTACCTAGGGTCCTCAATGTCTCCTGCCTGGACCACTACACCTCCCTACCTGACCTAATGTGAGTTATCCTCCTTCTATCACCTCACGCCTCCTTCCATCTATATGGAAAATCACTGTGATCTTCAAAAAGCCCAAATACAACATAAATTCACATCATCTCGCCAACCCTGCCCCATAAAACCCTTTTGGTTCTCCATTGTCTACAAGATAAAGCTGAAGATGAATGCAGGAGGACCTCGGCTGCTGGTTTTTTAACCTCCTGCTATGTATGCTTTCCCAACCCTGTACTTGGGCTGCCCAAATCCTCTCTCCCAGCCCTGGCAAGCACTGCTCATCTTCTAAGACTTAGCTCTGGCTGGGACCTCCTCCGATAGGAGCCTTCCCCAATCCCTTCTGTGCCTTGAGGACTGATCCTCTTTACTTTTAATGCTCCTCCTCCATACCCTATGTATGACTTGCCATGGCAACTGTATGCTTTAATATGGGGTTTGCTTTAAAATTATGAATGAGCTGTTTACTTGCCTTTTCACCTCCTTAGACCACAACTCCCCAGAGGGCAGGGTACGGTCTTTTCACATCTTTGTATCCCTAGGAGATCAGGTGCTCTCCTTAAGTTCCCTTACTGCCTCATGTTCCTGAAGGCAGCACTAGAGGCCAGGCATTCTGATTTCCAGCCCAGAGCCCTTTCTGGCCACACCAGACAGTATAAATAGCAACAGGAAGGGATGCATTTCAGTTAGAATTCCTGGACTTGGGAAGACTGGCATGGGAAAGGCCTGAGAAGTCTTCTACTGGGGGTTGGGTCGTGTTCTAGCCAACTCAGACTCAACTAGTGAGGCAGGGAGGCAGTTTTAGCAAGGCAGTGGCCTGCCCTTCCAAATCTTCCAGCAAAAGATCTGAGAAATCCATCCTATAAAAGTTGCGGGTGAAGAAGAAACATTTCCATCGAGGAAGCTTTACTGTTTCTTCCTACAAAACTGGCTGAAAGGCCGTAGAGTCTGCCTTGCTAAGGCCAAATGTTATTGCTGGGAGGGAGGGGCCCTCCTGCCTTATTTAGCTGGCTGTACTTTGTTAACAGTTTTAAAGGGCAACGCTTAGATACTGTAGGTTCCAAGAAACTGAAAGAAAACAGGATTGCTTTTCTTCATTTTACACCTCTGAAATGACACAGGGAAGGCTCAAGAACAATCAATTCCGTGATCTGTCTTTGTAAAAGTAGTCCAGTGCGTGGTTTCTGGGAGTGGCATCTTCACAAGGATGTTTATCTTACGTCAGTGTCTTCATAAGGGCCCGGCTTCCTCGCCTCCACACCAGGTCCTCCCTCCCACTGTCATGTGTTACAGAGCTGCAATGCATAGAGCTGCCCTCTGTCACATTAAACTTGAATTTGGATAAAGTGTACTGTTTTATTTTGTTTTTTTCATTTCAAAATTTTTGGGGAAAGGAGCTTAGGGGTTAGGGACTGTCATGTATGCTTTTTCTATTTGGCCAATGAAACTAGGTGGTGCTGACAAGAGGAATAGTGGCAGTGTTTGAAGATCAGTCATAGATTTCATCAGAAAAACTCAGACTGGTCTAATTTTTGGAATTAATGCTTAACTTACATCAAAGCTGACTGAGTAATTAAAGGTATCCACTTATTTTCATAAATGGTTAGAAAAATTTCCAACCACTTACTATGAAAATTTTATGACATATACAAAGTAGACAGAAGAATGATCATGTTTAGTCTTGTGTCATCTATATCTCTACCCACTCCTCCCACCTCCTATTTATTTTTAAGCAAATCCTCCCATTATCTTTGCATCTGTAACCATTACAGTATGTCACTTCAGAAGATAAGGATTCTTTTCATTTTAGAAGAGTTAAAACATCGTATCAATATCAAACCCCAAAAGGATTAACAATTGTAAATGATTTAAAAAATAAGTGAAATCCAGCCATTCTTAAGGGACGGTATTAGCATTCTGTATTATTGTTGAAGAGTAGCAGGACATGCTACCCCGAAAGACGTCACTTCAGAGTATTGATTATTTGGAGCTGTAGGTACAGGAAGAAGAGCAAATGGGAGGGGCTTTCTCTGAACTTGCCCTATCTGCTTAAAAAAATCCAAAAGGACCTCAATTGTCTAAGTCCCTTCCCCAAGAGTTTCATCAGCCAGGGAGGACTGACTCATCATGAGAGAGGGCAGTGGAAGTCAACACCACACCCAGACAATCTTCCATCACCAACTATCATGCTTCCTATCTGTTCTGCGGGCCCTTCATCTTCCCTAAAAATCGATACCCTCCCCCAAGTGGCCTACATCCTCCCTCCCCTTCCCCTATAAAGATGGTATTTAATCCTAACTGCTAAAGCCACCTGGGGAGTTACTCATTTTTCCCTCGGTTTCTCCCACCTATCCATGAGGAACACAGGTTAATAAACTCATTTGTTTTTCTCTTTTTAATCTATCTTTTATTATAGGTGTCTCAGCTAAGAACTCAAAAAGGGAGAGGGAGAATTATTTTCCTTCTCTCCAGTATTTAGACTTAGAGTGGACTAAATAAATCAGCTCTAGGCACATTGCTGGTAAATGTGAGTATCCTGTATGTGATTTGGGAGAGGTCACGTTCCCCGCATTAACTGTGTGACATTAATCAGAGCAGAGGAAGAAACAAATGTGACAGTCCCAAACCTCAACACCTGGGCCAGATTAGGTTTTCTTGGGGATGAAGGACAAGAGATGCACAATTACATGGGTCAACACGAAACCAGTTGTAACTGTGAGCAGAATGCATCCAAGTGGGTGAGCTACCACGACTCGTTGGGACGATGGAGCCACACCTGCATCCGGCCTGTGCCTCCCGCTGCAGTTGCTCCTCTCCAATCTTGCCGGTTCACACCCAAGGGACAGTCTTGACAGAAACCTGAGCGGCAGCAGACACAGTTGGTGATGTGATAGCTCAGCCGCCCATTTCCTCTGGCCCATCAATGCTATGTGTCATTGAAGTCTCAGGCTGTGCTGGCATTCCAGATGGTCTGGGCTTTCCCACAGACATGCTGATTTGCACAGGGTTAGGTCAGAGCTGCTGAGCACAGAAAACCATGCACCTCTCTAAAAAGCAAGCAGCATGTGGGTTTGAAAAAAAAAAAATAAATGAAGTTCTAGGTGTAAAGATGAGTTCTCTTTAAAGATTAATTCTCAGAATTTGTCAACCATAAATATATGCCATAAATGATACCTGTCTCCTTCTCTTTGTAAGAAGTTCTAATTCTTAGAAAACCTATAGAATTCCATTCAGGAAAAAACAGCTGTTATGCACTAATTCCCTCTCCTTGAATGGCTTCAGATACCAAATAGACAATTACCTTAGAATAGCCACCGAGGAAAGAGTTAGGTCTTTTCTAAGCTGGAAGGCCAGCTTATATTTAAGGCAGGTCCCTGCATAGTATGGTTTGCTCAATAAGGGACATAATGGGTAGGGCCCCTCTTCTGTAGTGTACCTGAATTCCCTATCACCACCCCTGCATGACCCAGGCCCCCACCCCAATGCATTTCATCTATATTTCTTGGGAATAATTTTTGAAAAGGTAAGCCAAGATTGGAGGAGGGCAAGTGTTGGATGGCATCTTTATCTTTTACTGATCTGAACATGACAAGACAAATACATGAAGTCAGTGGTGGCATCTTTCCATTACAGTTGAGAGAAAGCTGGGATTATGGAGGAGGACAGCAAAAGTACTGTGCAGGGAAGCCCTCCGCTGTGTCAACATCACTATGTCAACATCTCCACTGTGACAGCAACAGGTAACTGGGTAAAAGGTGTCTCTGGAGACAGAGGGGAAGGCAGATGTGAAAGAGGATGTGGGAAGGCTGTCCTGCTGTCTTTTAAGTAATTAATGGGACTCTGGCTCAGGGTACAAAAACACAGACTGAAGCAACACTTAACCAAAACCAGGACTGAGGATACAATAAAGCTGAAGAACTTTTCTCTCCCTGAAGACGAGTCATTTTAGGTGCCTGAGCCATATGGTGTCTGGTAAGACAGTCTGAACTCCGTAAGTTAGTGGTTCTCAAAGTGGGGCTTACAGACCTTCTAGGGCAGAACCACCTGGGGCTTGGGGGAGGGAGGCTTATAAAAAAATGCACATTCTTAGCCCTACGTCAGACCCTTTTAAGACTTAAGTCTTACCCACTAAAATCTTGGAACTACTGAGCTAAGTGTCAACCAAGCCAAGATTATTGGGCCAAGTGGGAAGCCAATCGATTAGTTTTGTTTCTTTTACCCAGCAATTTTATAATGGGAGGGCTGGGAGAAAGTGGAAAATTTATTAGCACAAACCAGTCCTTCTAGAAAAATAATCCCCCTTAATGATGACTACATAATGCTACCTTCTATATTAATTAAATGTACTATCCCAAATCAATATACAAATAATGTTTTGAGTGTTCTTTGGGAGATATAATCACTGGTGATTTCTGTTTGATTTTTTGAAATGATCTGTAGCGTTCAAGGTTACTACAATGGGTTGCTCACAATCATAGATGTTAATTGGTTTAAAAGTTATTTTAAAAAGAGAAGGAAAAGGGATAACACTGGATTCTGAGACCCCAGTTATTCACAACATCTTCAACTAGAACAGATTTCAAGTAAACCTTTAGGGAGAGATTTTAAACTCACCGGAAAATCTAGAAGTTTTGTAATGCATAAATTTGAATACATTTGGAAAATGCATTTTAAAGAGAATTATGAGTGAGTATGTTTCATAATTATGGCTGATGTAAATACTCAGGTAAAGAAGGCGGTTGAAGATGAGATTAGGGGTTAAAGGGCTCAATTTAAATCCTATAATTTAAGAATATATCACGAGTCTCTCATTTAGATTTAACCTGGATAGTCTTACATGCTTATTCTTTCAGAAGAATTTTAGAATTATTCTGTAATGTTTTCTTAGAGTAACTGAGATTTTATTTGGTTGCACTGAACTTATGAATTTAAGGAACACAGCTAGTTTTATAATGTTACGTTTTCCTTTTAAGGGAGGTGAACCTCTCTATTTAGGTTGTTTCCTTTGGTAGGTGTATTGTTTTACTTTAAGTCCTGTCATGTTTGTTTCTGGGTATTTTAAATTTTTTGTTGCTTGTCTTTACCTTCTCCTCCAATTTATTTTTTAAAATTTGTTATTGTTGGTAGGAAAGGTAATTGATTTAAGGTTTATTTCTGGCAAATAGTCAACTTATCAAATACTTTTGTTTCTAATTGTGTTTTTCTTGATTCACTTGAGTTCAAAAAATAAAATCCATTTTCACCTATGCTCAGCATACAGAAAGTTTAACCTCCTGTAGGTTTCTCTTGACCCAAGCTGCATTTAGTGTTCTTTATTGCCTTCATTTTCTAACAATTGATCACATTCCCTTTATTGAGAACTTTCATGCCTGGTTCCTTCAAAGTTCATGTAAATGGCATCCAATAAGTTGGCATTAACTCCAGTGACTTTTCCTTTCACTTTACATAAGTCATGCTCAATGCCTGGCTTTCTTCATTGCTCAGATTGCTCCATCCAGAAATCCTCTGTCAGTACATCTTTAATCTTCCACTGTCTCCCTCTAATCTTCTATCCTTCCAATTACCACCCCTCACCACTCCCACCACATGTGCTCTGGGTCTCAGAGATAGACACCAGTCTTTGATATTTCCATGTTCTCCTAGTCTATTAGTACTTTCTGGACTTGTTTCCTGAAGCAGCTCAGGCCATACGTGATTGATCACCTTCGGTTTCCAATTACGGCAGTCCTTCTGCACTCAGCATGAACACCCCAAGGTCAACTCAAAATTAGCTGTTTTAACTTCTAATCACTGGATTCTGAGTACTGTTGTCACTGGTTTCTGAGTACTATTCAAGGAAAAATTAGCCCTGATAGTGGCCTGGTACCTTTGCTGGCAGGTGGGCCTTCTGTATTCCTTGAACATCTTCCTCTCCTATTCCCTCAACTTGTATTTCAAACACTCTCCATGCTGCTGATGGGGGGGGGGATTGGGGCAGACTGCCCCAAAATAAACCAAGGTGGCATGTTGATTATTTTGAAATAAAGTACTTAAGAAACAGCCAGTGCAAGAACAACACTCTGAACCTTCCTTCATTTCCTTGATTTTCTCCTGTTAATCTGTCTCACATCAATTTAATCCCTAAAGCCAGAGGAACCTAGGAGGGTAGAGGAAAAAAATTTTCCTCCCCAATATTCCTGAAGCTCCTGACCAAACAAAACTCATTCCTCTGGATGAAGGGGGCCGTATCACAACTACACTAACAAAATTCAAAGTTGAAGTACTCAGACATGTGTAGCCACATGTCTTTCTCAGACCTATAATCACCAATGTCTGCATCTTCTGCATCTGTACTTTCTGCTAGTTTCAAAAGACAAGGATTCTCTCCTTTATATGTTTAAGCCTGTTTCCTGATGCCTCTGGGATTGTTCAGTTATTCTATCTTTGTGATGCATCTTCATCTTTTTCCTCTCATCTGGTTCTTTCTCTTAGTTTATGAGCTCAGACAATTAATTTTGCAAACTCATCCTAGAAAACGTGCTACATACCTCATTGCTGAACATCACTATGGTCACTTTTGAAGAACCCCCCTTGGGAAGCTATGCACCAAGGCCAGTAACTAGTCCACTCTTCAAAGCAATTTTGGAACTCTTTTTCTGGAACATCCATCAGAGCTGTCGTCATCCCCTAAATCTGACAATGAAGTTCGCGAACTTGCCACCGTGCGCTTACATTGGCAGCACTGCACAAACAACTCAATAAGGTGTCATAACTTTGCCAAGAACTTAAGGTGCCAAGATTATGACACCTCACTGAGTTGTTTGTACAGTGAGCGCATGGTGACGAGTTTGTGAACTTCATTGTCAGATTTGAAGGACGATGACAGCTCTGATGATGTTCCAAAATTACTTTGAAGAGGGGACTAGGCGCTGGTGTTGGTGCACAGCTTCCCAAGGGGGAAGGTGACTGACTGTATGTAGTACTTTTTCTAGGATGAGTTCGTGAAATTAATTGTCCAATCTCGTAGGTACAGGCTCCCAAGGCTCTCTCATCTGAAAACGAAAGGCTTCCTCCAACTTCACTTCCTTTAGTTGCATTCCTCTCTTTCCTTCACTTCTCAGACAAGACTCCTGAAGCCACAGTCTACCATGCTGTGTCTGCTTCCTCATTTCCCATGAACCAGTCCAGTAGAGTCTGGCCTCCATTCCATTGTTGCACTAAAATTTCTCTGACAAAGTTCACCTGTGATCTCTATATTGCTAAATGCCAAGAGCATTTCATGAGTTCTCTTAATGCTGCTACTGGCAGAGCTTGCCACTGTTGACTATGTCTTGAGATTCTTCTTCTCATTTATTTTTTTTTATGTTTCTATTTCATTGTTTTGTTTTGTTTCCTGCTGTGCTACTTATTTTCCACCTTTGTGGCGTCTTCTTTTGACCTTTATCCTAACATAGGATCATGCCTAGGTTCCCTCTTTGGTTCTCTACTCTCCATTGGAAAATTCCATCCACTCTAATGATTTTAACTGTATAATTAACCTGTATGTTGACAATTTCCAAGTCTGTCTACCAGATCGGATCGTCTAGGTTGCTTTCTAACACCAGCAACTAGTTCTCTAATTCTTCGGACCCCAAGTGGGTATCCAACAATTAAACTGAAGTCTAATGAACTCTCATTCAATTCTGACATTAACTATAATAGTTGGAGTTAGCACAAACCCCACAGGTTCAGGGCTCAGTCCTACAAGACTACCCCCCCCCCCACTTCATACACCAGGTGCAAGTCCCAGGCCAATTGATTATAAATCAGGGGTCCCCATGACCCCCTCATCCAGTTTGATATAATTTGTTAAAATGGCTGACAGATTTCAGGGAAATGCTCAATTTATATTTACCAGTTTATTACAAAGAACACAAGTCAAGAACAGTCAGATGGAAGAGATGTGTAGGACAAGGTATAGAGGTGTATGGAACTTCCACACCTTCTCTGGGTGCGTTGTCCTCCCAGCACTTTGATGTGTTCACCAATCTAGAAGCTCATCAAATCTTGTTCCAGAGGTTTTATAATGGTTAATCTTCAGGCACCCTCCCCTCCCAGGAAGTTGGGGGTGGGGCTGAAAGCTCCCAATCTCTCAACACTTGGCCTTTCTATATACTGATGGGATGTGGCCTGATTCATGAATCATTCAATAGAGCCAATTAGATCTTAGAAAACAAACAAACCAAACCAAACCAAATCAAACAAACAAACAAAAACACTTGGGCGGTCTGGTGACCAGACCCAACCTGAGGCTATCTAAAGGCCTAATCCTGAATCACCTCATTAGCATAAACTCAGGTATGATCAGAAAGGGCTATTCATGAAAAACAAAAGATATTCCTATTAGGAAATTCCAATTTTAGGAGCTCCCTGCCAGGAACTGGGGACAAATACCAAATATGTTCCTTATTATAGCACAGACTTCCACACCAATCTCGATTTTTATAAAAGGGAACTCATTATTTTAATACCCAAATCTCCTTCTGCTACGTTCCATGGCTAAATTAAATCACAATCCACACATCCTTTGTGGAAAGACAAACTAAGAGTCATTCTAGCTTCCTCCCTCTATAAATCCAAATCATTACCTGGTTCTCCAATTTTATTCCCTTGACATTTCTCAAACCTATTCTCCCCTCATTTTTCCTACTAAAACAATTTCGCCTGCATTGTTTCACAGCCAACCAATCCCTGCTTCCTGTTTGGCTCCCAATCAAAACTATTTTAAACCTTGCTACTGGAGTCATTTCTAAAAAAACCTCAAACCTGTATCACAGCCCCGGCTAAACCCTACAGTGGATCCCTGTGTCTTACAGGTAAGTGCAAGCTGCTTCTCATCATAAAAGGTCATCCTCTGTGACCTTTCTCCAATCTACTGCTCTGGCCCCTCAGGGTTATACAAGTATAATCTAGTGATATTTGTTCTCTGTAGTCACCAGGCTCTTTCACATCACTGCACCTTGGTGTTTAGGCATTCTTTCTGGATGGATCGTGATATCTCTCTCTCTGAGGGTGGGGGTGGGGGAGCTAACTCCTGTTCTTCTTTCCAGACTTAGATATTACCATTTTTTTCTAGAGAAGCCTTTACTCAGTCTCCACACTGGGCTAGTTTCTTCTCCATTATTCTCTTAAAAATGCCTGCACATATTCTTATCACAATAGATTGAAATTCATATTTAATGTCATGTTCAGAAGTTGCTCAAATTACAGTGACATCTGCTCTAATGTTCTTCAGGGCAGTGTCCATGTCTAATACATTCTAATAGTCTTATAATAGTACAATGCCTAACAATAGTACAAGGGATGTCTGGAAAGTATCCAGCCATGTAATATGAAAAATTGAGGCATTTATGGCTGGATTTTTCCAGAGAGCCCTCTTGGGTCCTCAAAAAATGTTAAATTCAACTACTGATATAAATAAAAGTACTTCAGAGAATATAAAGTGCTTTAAAAATATTATAATAATTATTAAGTTGAAGTGGTAAGCTAGTATCCCTGACATCATTTCAGAGGAAAAGGGCTTGTTAACTTTAAATTATATTCTGTATTCAAGTGCAATGTGTAATTATGTTCAGACCTGAACTATACCAGAGAAACTTGCAATTCTACTGTTAAGAGTGTGGTCTCCATTTGTGTTATAGATTTTACTTTAAGTTACCTCCTGAGTAAACATTTCTACTATAACCGTCCAGAAGGCACTGTGGCCCAGTCACCAGCAGCCAAATGACAGAACAGTTAAGTTGTCTGAATGCAATGTGAATGCTGATGTGTATCTAAAAATTTGTAAGAGGATAGTTTAGGTATGTTCCAGTGGCACTCCTGCCTTAACCAGGTATAGGCTTACCTAGGGAAAGAAATACAAGAAAAAATAAATAAAAGAGGACAAACCACGTAAGAAAGCAAGGTTTCTATTCATATTCAAAAAGCTTTCCTCAGTTTGTTCAGTCTGATAGAATTCTTTACACAAAGGCTACAGAGGAGCACAGAGAAATAGGGCAGTTTCTTCAAAGGCTCATACTCTTCAGGTTGGAAGAGATCTAACAAATCAGGTCATTCAGCCCTCTCTCTTTACAGGGGAGGAAACTGAAGACCAGAAAGAATGATTTCCCTGAAGTTTCAAAGGCTCCGTAGTAGAGCCAAAGCAGGAAGTGAAGCAAAGAGCACAAAGCAAGGAGGAGAATTCTAAATGGGGGCTCCAAGTTCTTCCCCATTCTACTTTTCCTGCAAGTCCTCCCACCCCAACCGCTCCGGCCACAGGAGACCCCCAAGTATCCATTAAAAACACAAAGTTTAACTTTCAAGTATCCTACCCTTGTTTTTACCTCGCCTGGAATAATTCTATCAGGCTGAGGCCACATTCTTTCTTACACATCTACCTCACTTCAAACATCACCTCTATCTCAGCTCATCTCAAGGAAAACAAATTGCCTACATCTCTGTTCCCATTAGCAGATAACTCCTGTGACATCTTTATCACACGGTGTTAGTGTGTGTGTGTGTGTGTGTGTGTGTGTCCCCTACTCTCCTCTCCCCAGGCTGGGAAATGCTAAAGGGCATCACACACACACACACACACACACACACACACACACACACACACGTCTTCTTCCTTTATAGCACAGAGTAAATGCTAGGGAAATGCTTGTTAAATTACACTGGATTAAAGAGTGGAGGCCTGTCACAAAAATTTATGGAATGACTATTAAAATCAGGTCTCAAATAAAACTACTATGCGAATACTCCGTTCTGAACAGGGAACAGGAAGACATGCTCAGACACTCACCAGCTCACCCAGGTTAACTAGCAGGTGACACTTAGACAGATACGGAGCGCTTCAAGGTGGTAACGGACAGCTACCTAACGTGGGAAAGTCAGCAATAGTGCCTTGCATGCAGTGAAAAACGTTCATTTGTCATAAAACTACGATGTGAGAGAGGATCTGAAACAATGTCATTTGCATACATATTCCCAGATGTATCATGAAGCAGAAGATAGTCCAAGACCATTGCGATAACGGAACCTTCACTTACTTCCGAGTCTGCACATGGCAGTTTTATTTGCGACAATATAGATGGATCCTGAAATTATCATGCTAAGTGAAGTAAGTCGCACAGAAAAAGTTGAGAACCATATGACTTCACTCATATGTGGGATATAAAACTGAAAGCAGCATATGAACAAGACAGACAAGCAAAAACAGACACAGGCCAACAGGTGAGTGGTTACCAGAGGGGAAAGTTGGGGTCAAATATATGGTGATGGAAGGAGATGTGACTTATGTGCTGAACACACGATGCAGTATATGAGGGCTGTTTAGAAAAACTCCAGCCATAAATGCTTCTATTTTTCATACCTATTACAGGGCGGGATACTTTCTGGACAGCCCTTGTATACATGATGTATTATAGAATTGTACATTTGAAACTTATATAATTTTATTAATAAATGTCATCCCAGTATTTTTTAATAAAAAAAAAATAAACTCATAATAAATTTTTCAGAAACTGTGTTTTTTGTAATACACAGGATATACTCTTCAAGAAAAAGCCGTATCACTTGTTATAGTTCATCCTCAGAGTATTTTTTCCCATGCTTATGATATGCTCAGCGCCTACCCGGCTATACAATAAACACTAAAAAAATGATTTTAGGCGGAATAACAACTAACATTACTGTTTTCATAACGGGGTTACAAATATGAAAATAGAGAAACTGGTTTGTAAGAATACCAGAAACTGTCTTTCCTATTTTATGGTCACATCTTGTTTTTGATTAAAAAAGTGATTCTTTCTACAGAGTGGTTTAAAGGTGTTTAAACTATTCTTAGCCACCTTATTTACCAAATTTGGCCTCAGGCTGTTTCCCAAATTGAACTTATTCTCAAAGGAAGAGGATTTGCCAACCTTAGGACTATTCAAAGAATTGGCTCCAGGCTTTGAGAGTAACTCTGCAAGAAGAATTCCAAAATATTTTGTGCAACTGCAGCACTTTGGGGAAGGTTCTTGGGTTCCTTCAGTGACTATTTAAGAGACAAGACTGACATGTTACTGAAATAAATCAGTCATGTTACTTAATGAAATACTCTGTCCTTGTGCAAAGAATATTTTTGAAAAACCCAGCAATGGTTTTTAAAAATTGGAATTGATGCATGACGGCTGTGCAGATCGCAGTGTAAAGCAGCAACTGTAACAATTAAGTTCCCTACTGACAGGTCTGAGCTCAGATGAATACAGAGGTGTCCATGCCTGACACCATGCAGAGAAGGTACCAGTGTCCAAGTGATAGCTAGGGTGCTCTCTCTACCCTGTCCCCTACAGAACACTAGAAACACTTTCAATGCTATAGTTGTAGAATAGGAATGAGTCTTAGTATTACAGTTGAAAAAAACAGAACTACACAAGTTAGGAGATCTACTCATGGATACATGGACACTAATGGGAGACACTCTGTCTTCTGCATCTTTGATTGTCTTAAATCTAGTGAGGCTGTGGACAGATTATTTTAGGAGTCTGATGCGGATGAGACTGCCTGCACTTCAATTTTGGCTTCAACACTTCAACAACTGTTATGACCACAGGCAAGTCACTGTGTCTCTGTTATGCATAAAATGTAATAGTACCTACCTCGTTACATGTATATGTGTGAAAGTACTCTGAACACGCATAGCAATATTACCTCATCTCATCTAAACATTGATATATTTTCTAGTACTCTCTTCTTTGAAAGGAGAGCAGATCTCAAAACAAAACATTCCTCTCCTCTACTCTATTTTCCTTATCTTCACCTTGGGGACCGCCATAACACTGAGCGTGGAGTCCAACATGCAGAACTACTTAGTAAAGGCTAGAAATGAGAGCAGATCTCTCTGGTCATTATCAATGGTTAAATACTGCCTTTCTCCTAGCTCATATGCCACTTACTACCCTCCCATCTCATAAATTCTGATGTTTCGTTATTTTAGAATTTGATGTCAGAAAAAAATAGGATCTTTTTGAAAAAATCTCAGAAAAGATTCTCATTAAATGAAGAAGAAGTGTAAGAAATCTTCCAACTTCCTGTCAAAACTAGTCCAACTTTATGTCAATTTGATAATAACTCTGACTAGGTAATCTGTCACCACAAGGATTTATTCGGGAAAAGTAACAGAAAAGAAAAGGTACCGAGAATCTGAGAGCTGCGTTCCTGGCCGGCCCTGTGCATGCGCTGGCTCTGTTTCAGGTGGAGGACATATCTATATTAGGGACACAGGAGCTTGAAACCATAGAGTTTACAAACAGAAAGTTAGGATCATGGGAGTACCAGGAGCTCAGGTCTGCCTACAGACCTCCCTGCCTTATCAGACTTCTTAAAATCCCAGTTCCACTTCATCATTTATATACTACAGAACTTTACTATTAAGAGAGGGAGAGAAAGAAATATATTCTTGACAATTCATATAGGTTCTCAGAGCACCACATTATATGTTATATAAAGCATCCAGCACAATATTTAAGTTGTAATAATCAAATGTGGAGCTGATTTCCAATAAATTACAGAAACGACACAGTGATAATAAAAGTTGTCATGGTGAATTAGTTTTTCATTCAATTCACAATACTTAGTTTTACAACACTACCCACAAGGGGTTTCACAATAATTCGTAGGCTCACAAGGTAACTGTTTTCAGATAATAATCCTTAACAGTAAAAGATAGAAAAATTTAGCCTATTTCTGAGATTGTTTTCAGTTTTTAACTCACTGCACGTG
This sequence comes from Lyroderma lyra, assembly GCA_004026885.1. Lineage (NCBI taxonomy): Eukaryota > Metazoa > Chordata > Mammalia > Chiroptera > Megadermatidae > Lyroderma > Lyroderma lyra. The sequence goes on from PVJL010004351.1 coordinate 72,754, forward strand.
GAAGACAATTTGAAAAACCTAGAAGGTAACAAATATGGACATAATCATAGACCTGATATATACGGACTTTAAGAAATCAACATTTGTACAGAGATCATTATCTCTATTGAGGAGAAGAGAGAAAGGTTGGCCACCCATCTCAGCACCTGAGACTTCATCAATAGGACACAGACTAGCACAGGGAGAGAAGAGGAAGAGTATCTGGCAAAATAAAAGCAGATCATACAAGTTCATGGTAAATTAGCACTTTTTCTTCCTTTTTTCAAGACTACTCAGCATTTCCCCCTCTTTTTCCAACTCACTTCTTTTCTCTCCCTGCCTCTGTACTCACCGTCTGAACTTCACATTTCCACTTTGGTCTCTTTTTAAACAGGTCTCATTACTAGTGTGACCTTGATCTAGTTGTTCATGGGTGGCCCAGATATTGCTACCTCATCTGATTATGGCTCATCTAGGATCATCATCAGTTAGGATGGGGGAACAGAGAAGGTACCATGAATTCGTAACTTGAGAATGGCTCAGTCACTCAGTCTCTTTCCAGGACCTTTGCTTTATGCCATTTGAAAATCTGTTCAGTGCCTAAAGCTGGGTTTCAAAGGAAGATGCTAAGGAAAGTTCTACTGGAGTTTAGCAAATGGAAAACACTCAGCTGTTTAAAGATGACGGACCCTGAAAGAAAAACTCTGGTTCAGGAAGCAGGATGTAGAAATCAGCGGATCACAGACAAACTAAGTTTGCAAGTTACTACATAGATACGGACGGCATGAGATCCTTTCAGCACAAACTAAAAACCAAGATGTCATGATGGATTCATGGAAACGCTCAGGTGCTGTCACAAGCACCCACAGGCTGAAAGAATGGAACAAACGCCCACAGAACAGGACACCTGCGCTCACTACTGTAAGAGTTTTAGGCTTTTTGAATTTTGACTATTTAGTTTAATTACATTTTATGTCAGCCTCTACTCCTTAGCACTTCCCAGTCCTTCAACAGTGATAACTAACATAGCTACAGTTTATGGAGAGTTGAAAATGTCAGACACTAGACAAGGCACATTTCTTACATTAACCATTTACATTTTAAAGCAAGTCTATATGAAAACAGCAGACTTGAGTATTTCTCTTTATAGATGATGAACCTGAGAATTAGAGGGGCTAAGCCACCGCCAGGCTCACATTTCTACAAGACAGGAAAGTCAGATTTCAAATCCTAGTTTCCTAGAGCCTGCATTCTTAAAACCTTTATGCACTGCCTTGAGAAATCAGAAATTTCCTATGATATCAACCTCTAGCCATAGAGCCAATCTGGCTCACTGAATTTCTTTTCATAACCTTTAAACCAGACATATGGCTTATTCTCTTCATTGTTTCAAACTCCTCCACTAATTGTTTTACTTTAATATAATTTTTATATTTTCTAATATATATTTTTCTCCCTACCTCAAATTTCATATTAAAAAGTACACTGGGTAATCTGTAAGAATTAGTGACCTGGAAATTAAAATTAAAAATAAATTGTTACATACACACACAGAAAGATAAATAATAATACATAATACACATTACAGAGATTCTCTTGCCAAATTCAAAGTTTGGAATTAAGGAAGCACTAAGAAATCGAACTATGTTCAGTAATTTTTTGTCTTTGCTCTTCTTGCTTCCAATTTAAGATCCATTCCCAACCTCAACCCTTATTCTGCTAGTCAGGTACCCCCAATATGCCAGGCACAAAGACAGGATAGTCTGATGATAAATGGTTTCACTGCAGGTAATTTATTTAAACTTTAATTTACATTTTAACATCAAAATATGTCCCTAAAAATCATCATCACTCCTGATAATACCAGAGAACTTCCTTTCAAGGTAAATGTTTATGTTGCCCACATCCACTCTCTCTTTTTTCACAGGTATGGAGTCGAACAAATTTCTAGAATTCTTATGCCCCAAATTATTAAAGTTTAAATGTTAAAAATTCAAATTACATTACAAATGTTACATGTAATGTAATACCTTATTTGAAATAATGAATCAAGGTAACTTTAGCCCAGAAATATGTCAGCATTAGTTTTAGATACTTTCTGAAATTCATTAAAAGTAATCTGGCCATTACTAAATCAGATCCCTAAGAGATTTTAAGAAATAAAAGTGTATTTCATAAAATGTGTGTTGAGAAAGTTGGGCTATGTTAGAACTGTCTCTGATTTGGGAACTTAAAATTCACAATTAAAAGGTAATGAGAGTGGGGCAAAATGGGAATCTCAAAAGAAAATAGGGAGCTAAATTATCACTTTTTGGTAAGAAAGGGGGGTGGACTGTATTTTAACCAAATATGCACTTTGATGATGAGTAAATCTGCAGCCTCACTTTGAACACAAAGATAAATAACTGAGTCATAGCTCTCTGGCATGTAAATGAACCTAAAAATTCTAACTGCTACTGATAGAAAATTTGATCAAGAAATTTTAAAAGAGCGGAATTTTCCTGAGTTAGTCAAGCTGAATGTCAGCTATAGGCATATTATATGCTTTAATTATGGGGTATGAGGCTTAGCCTTCCCAGCTCACCAACTGATGCTTATTGCAAGTGATTTTTTGATGGGCCCTCTGAGAAATTCAGTAAGAAAAAAATGTGATTGGAGTTTGCAATCTATTTTGGGAAAAGTTAATATATGTGAGTTACTATGTTAGCAACTTAAAACAGTACTTTGTACACACTAAATATTCAATAAATGTTAACTGTTAATAGTATTATAATAATAAGAGCAGCTAAATTTTATGGGACTGATCACATACATACAATGTGAGCAATGGTAGGAAGAGATGAGAACGGGCAGTGATAAGTGAAGGTTTTAAATGAAGGAAAACTCGAGTTTATCTATAGATGTATACTAAGAGAAAGGAGAGAAGACACTACTTGAGCAAAGGATTAAAGGTGAGGAGAAACTATGAAAAGAACTTTATTCAGTACCATGTTTGGCATACTTGTTTACGCTTCTGTATTATCACCTCACGTATAGGGCTGCTAGTGTGACTGGCTATAAAAGATGTACATGCTGGCTAGTATTGGGTTGAAATGGTATATGTGTGTCCAGATCATTAAGGGTCTTAAATTCTTGGTAGGGGAGGCTGTTTTTGAAAGTAGGTCATGGAGGGCCATCATAGATTCTGGAATAGAAGAGTACAAATAAAGTATTTAAGTTCAGACTCTAGGCAGGGGTGTCCAACCTTTTGCTTCCTTGGGCCACAATGGAAGAAGAACAGTTGTCTTGGGCCACACATAAAACACACTAACACGATAGCCAATGAGCTAAAAAAAAAAAAGATCCATGCATCATTTTCCTAATGTTTTAAGAAAGTTTTTGAACTTGTGTTGGATTGCATTCAAAGCTGTCCTTGGCCGCAGGTTGGACAAGCTTGAGCTAGAGTTAGGACACCTGGACTTTAATTTGAGCAGTTGTCTTACTGTGTCTCTGCCTAGTTGCTTAACTTCTCAGAGCTTCAATGTTTGTATTTGTAAAATAGATATAATAGTATCTACCACATTCTGTGTGAAAATGAATATACAAGGTCTGACAATAAAGTCTGTGAACTTGCCACTGTGCACCATGCACTTTCATTGGCAGCACTGTCCAAAAAGCTCGGTAAGATTTCATAACCTCAGTATATCTGTGTCTTAAGCTGTGTTTCTGTCAACATGTGCCGGTGTCCTGCTGGGGAGCGTTCATTACTGTTGTTGCGTGTTTTTGTGTGCTGCCGTGACAATATTGGAGCTTGATTAGAGCAATGAACAAACATTAAATTTCTTGTTAAACTTTGCAAGAGTGAAAATGAAATCAGGGACATGTTAGTCCAAGTTTATGGGGACAATGCCATGAAGAAAACGGCAGGGTACAAATGTATTCAATGTTTTTCTGAGGGGAGAGAAAGCATCACTGATGAAGAGAGGTCAGGGCAGCCAGTAACTAGCAGAACTGACGAAAACACTGCAAAAGTCTGTCAAGTTGTGCATCAAAATTGTTGGCTATGAGAAGCATCACAGACCAAGTAAACATTGATAGAGAAACAGTTAAGATCTCATGAGAAAGGTGTGTGCAAAAATGGTCCTGAAGGACCTCACTGATGAACAAAAGCAAAAGGACAGTCAGAGTTTGCCAAAACCTTTTGCAGAGGCAAGACGATGTATCAGGCCATGTTATCACTGGTGATGAAACATGGATGTACCAATACGACCCTGAAACAAAGCATCAAAGTGCAGAATGGGAGTCAGACAATTCTCCAGGACCAAAAATATTCCATCAGTCCAAATAAGACTTGAAACAATGTTGCTAACCTTTTTTGATATCAGAGAGATTGTTCATTATGAATTTGTACCAACTGGACAGTCAATCACGTTTACAATGTGGAAGTGCTGAAAAGGCTGCCTGAAAAAGACGAAAAATCCTGAACTTTTCGCCAACAACTCATGGCTCTTGCATCATGACAATGCACCAGCTCACACAGCACTGTCTGTGAGGAGTTTTAGCCAGTAAACAAATAACTGTATTGGAACACCCTCCCTACTCATCTGACCTGGCCCCCAGTGACTTTTTTCTTTACCCGAAGATAAAGGAAATATTGAAAGGAAGACCTTTTGATGACATTCAGGACATCAAGGGTCAAAGGACAACAACTCTAATGGCTACTCAGAAAAAGAGTTCCAAAACTGAAGGGTGGACTAGGCACTGGCACTGGTGCACAGCTTCCCAAAGGGAGTACTTTGAAGGTGACTGTAGAGACAGTCAGCAATAAGGTGTGTCGCACTTTTTCTAGGATGCATTCACATACTTGTCAGACCTCGTAAAGTGTTGAACACACTGCCCATCACATAGCAAGCATTCTCAATAAATGCCAGCTGTTACTACCAAGGAGGCTAGGTTCTAGGTGATGAAGCCTATGCGGGTATAGTTACAGATGCAGGGAAACGGGGAGAAGCCAGCCATTCTAACACTCTTGGAAGAAAATGCCTACTGGGATACCTGGACTTCAACAATTCTGTGTTTAGTGACAATCTAAGAGTTATAAAGTTCAAAACAGAGAAGTTAGACTGCGCTTCTAAGTATAAAAATTTGGCTACTCAAAATTATCTCAAAAATGGAATATACCCAACAATATATCAATGTGATAGTCTATCTACCTCCCTCTTTTGTTGTTTTTATAATATTTTTAAAATATTATTTTATTTTTCAATTACAGTGGACATACAATATTATATTAGTTTCAGGTGTACAACATGGTGATTATACATTTATATAACTTACAAAGTGATCGCCTTGATAAATCCAGTACCCATCTAACAGCATACATAGTAATTACAATATTACTGACTATATTCTCAAAGCTATGTTACATCCCCATGACTATTTTGTTAACTATCAATATGTACTTTTTAACTCCCCCCCAGTCACCTATCTCTTCAACCCTCTCATCCCCAAACCAGCAACCATCAAAGTGCTGTTATCTATGAGCTTATTTCTGTTTTGTTTGTTCATTTATTCTGTTCTCTAGATTTCAAATACAAGTGAAATCATATGACATCTGTCTTTCTCTGCCTGACTTACTCAATTCAGCACAATACTCTATAGGTCCATCCATGTTGCAGATAATGTGTCTACCACCATCTTAAACTTTCTGTTACCAAATCAAGAGTTTAAGAGCTCAGAGTTAGAGTGTCTAAAATCTTCGAATGAATCAGAGGTGACCTCAGTAGGCCTGAAAATGACCACTTGGTAGGTGAAACAAACAAAAACTCAGGAAACCAAGGGAAGTTCAATAAAGACTGCCAAATAAATAAACATGCTAACGATGGAGGAGAAACTGTTAAGGGCCAAATTTTTCAAAGCATCCTGTTTGTTTTCCATGACAATGGCCACCAATGCCGCTAGAAGGGCAGGAACATACATATAAAATGTCCCTCTGCTCCATCCCCCTTAAAACTGCTCTTGGAGTTCCAGAAGGGCAGATACCATATCACATACATTCTTGTATTCCCCACTGTTATTGAACCAATAGTAGGTATTCCAGTATTCGTTGAACTGGAATGAATTTGTCAAACTGGCTGTTCCAAACCAAGGGCTATGTTAGGTCTTTGAGCTTCAATGCTTATTGCCTACAAAACTATTTCCCCAACATCTAAAGCATTTTAAGAGAATTAGTCTAAATGCCATAGAAGACTTTTAAATCTTTCAAAATAATCTCCTTAACTGATTATCTAGATGACTAGGAATGTGAAAAATTCCAAACCTCAGTAGTTGTTGGGTAGACTTGAATCCTTCTGCTTTGTGTAACTGGAACTAAATATTGCCTGTGGGTGAGTTCTGAGCTACAAGTTTAAAGTCCTGGGTTCCAGTTGTGTTTGTGCCACTTAACACTCCTATCACCTCCAACATCTATGAAATGTTGATAAGACTATGCACAATACCTCTTCTTCAGAGAAGTAACATGTAGAAAAGAATAATTAAATGCAAAGAGATATTTTAGAGTTCATCTTTTTCTTGAACTTGAATTATTAGCATAGGCTTTCATTTGGGAGTAAGAAAACACGTTGTGAAGGTTATACTGATAGTAATTTTTTCTTAACCATTGTTTTGTGCATAAAAAGTAAAGGACATCAGCTTGAGTTGATAATGCTGGGAGGGAAAAGGAGTAGCCACAGAATGCAGACACTAGATAAGAATATGACTGAAGCCATTGAAACAATAAATCAAGGCTGCTAATAAAGCTATTCTTCCTCCAAAACTTTAGCCTAAATGTCAACAGATACACAGATGAAATGTGCTTTTATAAAAACAAGTTTTTATGTGGCACCAGGCTGTGAATTTAAAAATTACTAAACGCTGAAATAACAAATGATGAAGATTGAATCTTCATTAAAATAATTTACCATCCTTTCATATTAGTATCAATAAGCATTTTAGGTCCCCTCCCCTAACAGCTTGGTACCATAAAAAATAAAATTGGGCTTATTTAGGTACTTAATATCTTATTCAGATATGTATCCTAATATCCCTTAATGTTATAGTCATAGAAAATAAGAAAATGCTGAAAGATTCTTTTTCTTTTTAAAAGAAGAAGGTTTGGGAATAACAATCATGTGAATAAACATGCTTCTGGATTATTACAAATAAGTACTGAAAGGGAAGATAAATAAGTTTCATTACAGAAAGCTAATCCCTGTGACCAAAATATGAGTTTTCAGTTCCTTAAACCAGAAGAGTGTATAGGTCAAACAATGTGCAAATCCTATTATGCACATTAATCTTTTAGGAGGCTAGTCACAATTCTCATTCTCTCGCTCTCAAAAAAAAAAAAAGAAGTGTATAACAAGTTTGTATTAAGTACCCAACCAAAGGCAGGCAGCCTTTAAGGGAGAAAGATAAAGCATAGTTCATGTTCTCCACTACTTTTCCACTCTCTTGAAGGGAAAAAGTGAAGGGGATAGAGGAAAGACACTCGCAAAGTCTGAAGCAAATGACGAATACACATCACTGTGAAACTAATAAACAGATGACATCTAGGAGAACACTGCATCTTCCCACACCTCGTTAAGATGTGGGACAACCGAAATACAGGTTAACACTCCGTCCCTTGACAAGCTTAGAGACCAGAAATTGCCCCAGCCCTCCCTTGAGAATTACAAAACACCAATCGTGCTTTCGGCTCCACCAATTCACATCCCCACCGGACTGCAAGCAATCCAGTTATCTTCCTGAAATGCTGCTGTGCCTTTTCTCTCCTACAGGATCTGAGAAAAACATAGGCCGGGTGCCCCAGAAAGCGTCCAAGCCACAGGCTGTCGGTAAAAGTTCCAGAAAACTATTTCCATTCCCACCCGGCCCAGGGCAGAGAAGCCTGGGCAGCACGCTTTCTGCAGCCGCGGACGGGTCCGGGCTGAGAATACTCACTGGGCTGAGCCAACTTTGCTCTCTCTCTTCCCGAGCACTTTGGCATGCTTTGTGTCTTCCACATCTTGCTGTAGCTCAGTCATCGGGGCCGCGGCTGGAGGGCACCGTCAGACCTCCGCGAGCCGGCCGTGTCCTCCTCCCCGCGGCTCCCACCGTCCGGGGCGCAGGCCCAGCGAGCCGCGCCGCGCCCTCCCCAGCGCCCGCCGCTGCTCGGCGCTTCCAGGCCGGGCCGAGCGCTGCCGGCCACCAACCTGGACACGTTCGACCGCCCGCGATTGGCCCGAGAGAGCGTGGAAGAGCCGGCGAGGGAGGGAAGGGGAGGGTCGAAGCGAAGTGACAGCCTCCTTCCCCAACCCCAGAGGCGGAGGAGGAGAAAAAGAAAACCTGTTGAACTAGTCTTTCTGGGAGAGGAAGCTAATTGGCCAAGCAGGTGAAACATTTGCCTAAGCAGGCATCGTGCTCTGTGTTTAGCTTCCCGTAAAGGGAGCGTTTTTTGCTTTTTGGGTTTTTTTTTTGTTTTGTTTTTACTCTACTCAAACTGTCGCCAGGGAATTTAAAAATGACCAGCTGGCTGTTGCTGCAGGAAATGGATTCGGCTGAGTGAGGATCTCTCTCACACAGATGCTCTGTGTGGGCTGGCCTATGCCCCAGCCTAAATTATTCAAGCAGGATATTGCTTCATTGAGGGCTGCTTCAATGGGGCCCTAAAGAATACGTTAGTTCAATAACCAAGGTAATAAGAGGTGGTTGCCTTTAGTGGGTGTCTGGTTAACTCTTCCTGGTTCTGTGGGGAGAGAAACATTCATTAGAACCCCATAGCCACGTCTTTACTGTGCACCCAACCGATTAATGAATGCCTCTTCCCGCCTCGTGGTGGGGTTTTGACTTGCTGGTTCTGTCTGAAGTTTTGCATTTGAAGCATCCATTTATTCATTTGACAAATTGTTGAGCGCTGCTACGTCCCAGGCATTATTCTAAACATGCTTATTTATAGCAAATAATTTATGTGTTGGTGGTTTTCTGAGTTGTTACAGAGTAGTTGAGAATAAGAATAACTCATATAAAACCTTGTGGTTGGAAGCCTAACTTTAAAACAATTACAAGTAGCAATAGTAAAGCATGGCATGGCTGGAAAATATTACTAATTCTGGGGCTGCAAGTCCTTGATTTTTCTTTTAAAATTAATTTTACATTGGATAATTACAAAGGCTATGCAACCATAGTGTTTGTATACTAGTATATGTATGTGTATGTGCACCTACCCTTCTAAATAACCTCAAACATTTTGGAGATACAAGTCCTTTTCAAAGTTTTCTTTTTTTCAAAGTTTCTCCATTGAAGCTTATATTAGGCTGAGAGAACAAAAGCATCTTTTTGTAGCCCCCTTGATCCAAAACTGATTCTTGTGACACTTGAAAAATAAGTAAAAGAAAAAAGTTTATGTAAAATTCAATGAGCATTCTATTTTCCTGTTTGTTTTTTGTTTGTTTTTATTTTTGTTTTTGCTTCCTGGTTACTGATCCCTTCACTGTGGCAGCCCAGCTGCCTGGGGTGGGGAGGGCTCTGGGTGACCTGGAGAATTGAAAGTGCTTCTCTTGTGTGTCCTTAGCTGGCTCTTCCTTGGGGACATTATGCTTTCAGCCTCCTTGTCCCTTCTCGAGTTCTACCGTCTACTCAGGATTGGGGTGGGCTTGGAATATAGATGAGATTGTCATTCTCCCAAACTCCAGATAGTGACTCTCTCCTTAAATCTCAAATGTCCTCCAAGCTGCCCTCACTAAGAACTCAGACCAAAACTGACATTTTTTACCCCTAAGTAATTTTTTTATTGCAGTAAAGTATACATAACATAATATTTATCATTTTAACCATTGGGAAGTATACAATTCAGTGACATTAAATACATTCACAACATGAGTAACCATCACCACTGTTTATACCCGAAACTTTTTTTATCATCCCCAACATAAACTCTGTATCCATTCAATAGTCTCTTCCTTCCCCTCTCCTCCCAGCCCTTGCTAACCTATATTCTATTTTTGCCTTTATGAATTTTGTCTGTTCTGGGTACCTCATGTAAGTGGAATCATACAATATTTTTTCTTCTGTTTCTGGCTTATTTCACTAAGCATAATGTTTTCAAGGTCCATCCAAGATAGAGCTTTACTTCATTCCTTTTTATGGCTGAGTAATATTCCCTGTACGTACATTGGTTTATCCATTCATTCATCTGTTGATGAACGTCAGGTTGTTTCTACCTTTTGGCTATTGTAAACAGTGCTGCTGTAAATACTGATGTACAAATATCTGTTGGCATCCCTGCTTTCAATGCTTTTCGGTATAGACCCTGGAATGTAATTGCTGGTCATATGGTAGTTCTATGTTTAATCATTGAGAAACCCTGGTCAGGCCTCCTTTAATGCATGAGTAAGGGCAAGTGTACCCTGGTGTGAGCTTACAGCTCAATTAAGGAACATTCAGTGTATGGGATGAGCACTCCCAATAGTGTGGTCCCAAGTAAGAAAGGAGCGGGTGGGTATGAGGGGAAATGTGGGTAGAGAAAGAGCAGAGTCCTTTATTAGAAAGGGGAAGAATTAGAAAGGAGCAAGTAAATGACATTATTTTACCTAGTGACATTTACCTAAGTTTAAAAGACATCGCCAAACAGCTTTCTACCTTGTTTATTCTTGGGGCTATTATACAATAATAAACGAAAAGCAGTGTTTAAAAGGCAATAGCAGTCAATGATAGAGGAAATTTCATTGTCATGTGAGAAAATAGAGACATAAGTTTATGTCTAAAATATATTTTGGGGCTCTTTGATTTTGCTCTAAGACCCTTCATTTTTTTCTCCAGGCCTCTGGGAACATCCTTTTCTTGTTTCTAAAATCAAAGAGTAGTTCTAGCCAATACTTTTTCAATTATTGAAATAGGTTAAGTAGAAAATGCCTAACCCATTACCTTTCAGGAGGTAGGGGCTTCTCTTTAACAGCTTAGGATAGTGATCAAACGTTCTACATTTTAACATTGATAAGGGACACTGTGCATCTGTCCATAGTCTTGGGGCAGAGTTCACATATGAGTTTGGAGATTCAAGTGGAGATACGGTTGCAATGTATGGTCAAGTTGTTACCTAATTGATAACCCATGGCAGGTTATATATTTATTAGCCAATATAGTACAGGTAAAGTGTCATCGCATGCCTGTAATTTTACACATATTGTCTGATGACATGTTTTACATGTTGATGCTCTTATCAAGATGTAACCTGAAAGCTCAATCATAGTTTAACTATGCGTAGTATCTACTATGTCAGTGTCATAAGTCAGAGAACACTAGAAACACTCATCAGACCATGCCTGTTTCCAATTTAAGGTCAATTTCCAAAGAAGAAAATAGGAAGAAATTGAGAGAGTTCAGAAGAGAGCCGTATGGTGACCATGAAGAATTTAATTATAAGACTTTTTAAAAAAATTATAAGAACGAAAATTGAGAAGCATTACATGAAGGGGACCTGTATTGAATGATTTCTGTCAAATATGAAGAAAGTTTCCTGATGAATACAGCCATTAAACACTGCAATGAGATTCTGTAGTAGCTGTGGAATCTCCTCCTAGACAGGCCTTTGAAAGCAATATTTAAAAAAAAAAATCAAATAGAATGGTTCTAATTATTTCTCAGGCCAAGTTAGACTGCAGATGGGGAAATGTGAAGTAAGTGCTCTATTTCCCTCGGTAGGAATGAGGCAAGAACTAAACTTAGCACTTCTGGTGAGAGGACCTGGCAAGATAGTAAGGGTTTAGTGGTCAAGGGCTGGATGGTAGTTGGGGAACACTCGTATAAGTCTGGTTCTGTGAGAAGACAGAAGCAAGAAAAACTTGTAGTTCGATATATTTTTAAAAAAATAAATGCCACATCATAAATTAAAATCTCCCCCCAAATTTAAAAATGCATGTCTATTTTATATATGATAAACATTACAGATCACAACATGTGATGTGGGGAAGCCTCTGAGACCATCCAGTGGCGTAGCTTTCACACCAGGTTCTGAGGAAGTCCAGGGCTCTTTGAGCTAGTGAGGAAAGGAGCTGGCGTTTGAACTTGGGTCTTCCGACTCTAGTGCCTACCCCTTACCTGTACTCCAATATGCAGCCTCTCCTCTCTCAGTTAGAACTCTCTCATTTGTATCTCTTTCATATATTTCTGTTCCATATTAATTTCTATTAAAGGGTAGGGTTGCCTGCCACACACTAAACAAAATTTAGAAATCAAATCCTAAATAAGCGGTGGTACATACATGCAATGAAATGTTACTCAGCTGTAAGAAGAGATAAAATAGGTCCATTTATGACAACATGAATGGATCTTGAGACCATCATGCAAAGTGAAATAAGCCAGGCAGAAAAAAACCAAGAGCGATATGATTTCACACATTTGTGGAAAACAAAGCTGAAAGCAACAAAGAAACAAAACCTCATGGACACAATCAGTAGGTGGTTAGTGGTTACCTGAGGGTAAGCGGGGAGTGGGGTGGGAGAGAAGGGACGGGCTCTCAAATACACGGTGATGGAAAGAGAACTGACTCTGGGTGATGAGCACATAACACAACACACAGATGATGGATTATAAAATTGTACACCTGGAACCCATGTAATTTTTGCTGGCCAATGTCATCTCAATAAATTTGACAATAAAAAAAATAAATAAAAATAAAATCTTCACCATCGCTTTTCATAGAAAAACTTGAGCTTCAGAGACTTTAGTGATTTGGCTGAAATTACAGTGGTCCCATGAGGACGAAGACCTGGCTTTCCTAACTTCCAATGGGGTGCTCATAGGGGTATAAGAGCGTAAACAGAGCAAAACAAGGCTCGTTAATGGCAGAAACACGTGCCTTATAGGATAGCGTGTGTGTGTTGGGGAAGCGTAAGGCCCTTCAGACATATATAATATTTCTGGGGACAGAAATGTTTGAATCTAGTGCTATGGTGGCTGCATTATCTTTTGAGGCTCAACTGGATGGCTCTTATTTGGGGTTTCCATTGCAGGTGCAGTCAGATGATGCCCAGGGCTCGAGTCATTTGAAGACTCAACTGAGCTGGAGGCACACTCCCGTGTCTGGTGCTCCAGTTGGGATGGCTGCAACAGCTGGGGACTGGCTGAGCATTTTAGTTTCTCCACAGGGCAGGCCTGGGCTTCCTTCTAGTATAGCAGACTCAGGAGAGTTGGAGTTTTTACTCCATGGTTGGCTTCCTTCAGAGCCTGTGTTCTATGATACTAATGCAGCTGCAAGGCTTCCTATGAGATGGACTTAGACGTCAGGCATCTGCACCTCTGCTGCATTCTATTGTGCAAATGTGAGCCACGGAGCCAGCTCAGGTTCGAGGCACGAGAACTACACAGGATGTGACTACAGGAGTGTAGTTCACTGGGGACCAGCTACCACAGTGCAGGTAATAGATCAGGCCCTCTGACTATGGATACTTTGTCATTGGGCATGTGAGTAAATGGGCATTTCTGACCCCACTGTTCTAAGTGCATGAGAATAGAGGCGAACAAAACAGACAAAAACCATTCTGCCACGGCTCTTCCATTCTAGTGGGAGAGACCGAAAATAAAAAGAGTAAGCACACGAATAGCTCAGTTTCAATATGTAAGAGGTATAAAGAAAAGAAAACAAAAAATCCATGTAGAGTGAGGGAGGCCTATTTTATGTGGGAAGACGAGGGAAGACTCTTTGAGAGGTGACATCTCAGCTGAGACTTGAACAAGGGGAAGGAAGAAGTCATGTGAAGTCTCGGGGCTTCTTGCCAGCCAGAGGAAACAGGATGGTCAAGGCCTTGAGGCAGGACTGAGCTTGGCACACTCTATGACAGTGAGAAGGCCCCTGTTGTCCCCTGTGCCTGGAATGCAAGGAGGGAAGAGAAGGTGGGTGGGAGGTATTCTCAGACATATTATCTTTGTTTATTATCTGTTCTTTCCCGCAAGAAAGGAATCTGCTCAAAAACAAGGGACTTATCTGTAGTGTTCACCACTGTATTCACAGTGCCTGCTTCATGTTAGGTGCTCAGTAAATATATGTTGAATAAACAAATAAATGGATGGATCAACCGTTGTGTGGTTGTTTCCAACCAATGTTTCTCAACCATAGTCCCTTGGAACTCTAGTTGACCTGAGACGGTCTAAGGTTGAATACTATTGGCCTTTTTCTGCAAATTGCAGGGGGTGGGGGAAGAGTGAGTGAAAAAGATATATAACTTAGCCCACCACCACCTTCCTACCCTGCACTGAAAAAGAAAATCTTTGGCTCTTGCTACTTTATCATTTGTCTGTTAGTTGACACAAGTGCTCAAGTAGGTCAGAGAGGTCCCTTGACTCCCAGATGGTCTAGGTCTGGAGCAGGTCCAAGAATCACTGTTTATAATCCACAGGCAACAAATTAAAGTTGTGGAAGCTCTCATGCGTTTGTAGAGAAACAGTCGTACAGCTACTTCCTTCCCTTGTGTTGGGAACTAGTGATCATAGCGTCACTACGAGGACTGGCCTTCCTCTCCTCACACCCTGGTCTGGCATGTTCTCTTACTCTCCCTGTGAGATGTTCTGACAGGGCAGTCCACACAGTGCATTCAGCACATTGTTCTGAAGCAGTTTAGATTTAATTATTGTTAAAGTAGTTTCTGCATGCTACATTTTTTATGTTACTTGTTACATACTTTTTATTGCATTTTCCTGTTTTTTGTTCTTTTTTACATACTTTCATTCACCTATTCCTTCTTGACAATTCCTATTAGTGTTTTGTGATTTTTTGCTTCTAATCTGTTCTTACTGTAGCATTAGTGATTTTTTAAAATTATCCAACAAATAAGCTGGCAAAGAAGGAACAGAGAGACGAGAATGCAGAAAACACCTCAGGCAAATAGTTTTTCTGTTTCTCTTAAGTAGCTGCAGAATCTTTTGGTTGCACCATAAACAGACCCTTCATTTGGGGCAGCAAATTGAGCAGCCTCTTCCTGACTCTTTCTTTCCTTTCTTCCTTCCAATCGATGCCTATTTTTAATTTCTTTTGTATGCCACGCTATGTTCTGTGTAATGGAACTATAAAAATAAGCACTTGCTTGCTATAAGTTGAGTTTTCAGTCCAGTGAGAGTCCAATCAACAGATATTTATAAAACATACATACACAGAACTTTAATTAAAAATAACTATCACATTCATATCTCACAACTAGACACTTGGATCAAGTAACATCATAATGTCAAATGATGGGAAGGGGCAGGAGATGGCCATATAATGTTTTCTGTTCTTCTGTTTTGGATCACAGAAGCCAACTGCCACCCCCACCCCGCCCTACCCCCAATTTGTACAACTTGTTGAAAAGGCCCTAGACTGGAAGTGAGGAGAACTGGGCTGTAGTCCAAGCACTGTGCTTTGTGCTGGTATGTGAATCTATTAATGGAATACAGCATTTAAGTAACAGAATGCTGGCCTCAAAGATAGGACCCTAGAGCTCATGGTTATAGTAATACCACTTTCTGCCTTACATAAACTAACAGTAAGAATGAAGAAAAAGAAAACCAACCTTTTACACAGAAATGTTACATGTAGCACATTGTAACATGACGATTTTAAATAAATTTCATTTGGAAAGGGTCATTATTGAAATTGATTCCCTTGGGAAGCTAAATGCATTTACCCTCTTCCTATAGGGCTTTGCGCTTCTTTGCATTAGTTATTACTTTTAAAAGTAACTAGGATGAAAACAGAATGTTTCCCTGTGTGTTAAGATCACAGACTAATTCAAATCAGAATTTAATTTTTATATTTAGTCATAGTCAATCAAAGAAATGAAAAATTCATCTTTCTTCCATATCAAAGATATATAATAAATTCTTATAATAAACACATATTATATTAGAGGGAGATTCAGACATTAAAAATACTTGGTCCTATAGAATCTCAAGACTCCAGATGTTGAGAAAATATCATTTTGGTTCCTAGCTTCTCAGCTGTACCACCCTCAGGTGGTTCTACAATATTTGTTTTTCTGCTCTGTTCAAGGCATTGCCTGTGGTATCCTTTTAGTAAACAACTCTTGTTTGAGCTTGTTGAATGAGTTGTCCTGGCAATAAAAAAGCCCTGAATGGGGAGGGGTGGGAGGTGAGGAGTGGAATGAGGGAATGGTTACGAGTCAGACTGATCTGAGAACACTAATGTGCATCTTAATAACTCCCGAATGCCTTAATCTCCTCATGTCAGAAAGAAAGGGGATAGCAGTAGTATCTATTTTATAGGCTCATGGGGGAATTTAAAGAGCTGATGTATATAAAGGAATTAGTACAATATGCCAGGTACATAGTAAACACTCAGTGCATATGAACTATTGACTATCATTATCACATTATTATTGATGAGAATAATATTTTAACAAATTGAGGGTATTGCCCTCCCTTAGTTTATCAGCCCTCATTTTTTAAATGACATTGTGTAGAGTGTTATGTGTCATACATTAGAGGGAGTTTCTCCCTCAGAACAGCGTTTAACTGGCTAGCTCTCAGCTATAATCTCCCACATGTCCTTGGGATTTCTTCCTCTCAGATGTCTTTGCTACTGTAAAAGCTAAGGTATAGCCTACCTAGTAAAGAAGTCGCTGAATTAAGAGTTAATCAATATGAACTCTTATGAAGTGGAGGCTTATGATAGCTAGGGTGATTGTATGTCCTGGTCTGCTTGGGACACTCCTGATTTAGTCCTGAGTTCTGGCATAATTATAATAGAGTCCCCTTTCATTCTCAAAGGATGTTCCTGTTCGGAAATTTTCCTGATAGCCAATCTACAGTATTGACCAAACCAAAATATCCTAGTAGCTCAGTTGTTTAGACTAGGTATCTAATAAACCAAACTCTTGGATGTGACTGCCTTGCTGCCTAGTAAGCTGCCTTCTGTCACTCATTTATGTCCAACTTTTATTAAGTCACCTGAAAGTTATCAGAATAATGAGGTAAAAACAAATGCATGCAAGATTATCAAATTGTCACACTTACTGAAACACAACTCAAAGTCCATATTCCATTAATGTCAAATCAGAGGCATCTTATGCAGAGTTGATCACTTCATGACCCAATCAGGAATTTGGATCTCACTGATTTATTGTTATTATTTATTATGACACCACTAACCACAAAGCAACATTTCTACTTAGGCCTCATTGAGTCACACTCAGGTTTACACTGAGGTGGTAAACAATCTGGTTTACTTCTCCGGGTTCCTTCTTTAATGGGTCATCGGACTTTTCTTTGGTCAGAACTCGAAGGCTGCTTCTCTTAAGCCACAGGCTCTGGTTTTCAGTTTATTACCCACCAGCGAGCTAATTGCTTACTTGGAGCTTGGGTATCTAACGGTTACCAACCTGCCAATGAGTAAGCTTTGTAATGACAAACTCTAGCACTTAGCAGAGCGCACAGGAAAATCAAGTTAAGTATTCCTTTATTTTTGTACTTATTTTCTATATTTGCACCCTACTGTCAAGGGTGCTGGAAATGTTCTGTTTTTGATCTGGGTGGTGGTTACATGGGTGTGTGCATATGTAAAAATTCATTGAGAGTGCACTTAAGATTTGTGCATTTTAATATATTTAAATTAAACCATAATTAAAATAAGTAAAAAGAAAAGAAAAGTCTGAAGTCTCTTTAGCCAAAGCTGGTAAAGTAAAAAAATGTATTCTGAGTTAGTTAAGGAAAAGAAAGAAGATACAAAACACATAAACTTTTCATCTCTTGTTCTCTCTAGGATATCAATATGATATTTGTCTCTGTATTTACTCTTTTCTATGGATAAATGTCTTATTATCTGTCTTACTCTTTGACAGTAAAACTTTAAATAATGACAAAATTGTGTTTGGATAGGACTTTTTCTGCCCACTTCCATTCATTTATTTACTTCTGTATGTAACATTACAAAGTTTGTAATTCTGTGCACTTTCTACATGACCTCTGAAATACCTATTGGAAGCTTCCTAAGCTATATCAGTCATGGCTTATGACTATTGTGTATCCTCACCTCTAGGTTTCCAGTTTATCATGTGACTGTTTAATAAGGTAGTTAAATTATGTCATCAGAAGGATCGAGAGAAAAACCGTATTTTAATATAAAATAGATATATTGCAAATTAGAGCCTTCCAAATACTTTAGAAAATATGTGATACTCTCAAATATCCTATCATTTATTTTTCAATCTACCTCCAAAGGGTACTCTACTAATACGTAGCCAGCTACACAATAACCTAAGATTTGTGGGAGTTCAAGAACTGAGATTAAATACAAAAAAAGAAAAAGGAAAAGAGAGGGAGAGGCTTAAATGAATTGAGTGCCTCCTATGTGCAAGGCACTGTGCCTAGCATAGTTTATTTATTCTTTACAACAACCCTGTGAGGATTGGCCCATTGCATCAATGAAGAAACTGAGATTCAGAAAACATAAGCAGCTCTCCCAAGATCACATTGCTAATAATTCTGTTGCATCGTTTTCCTAAGCTGGCTCTATTTTGTGCTATCTCTGGTGATGTCACAAGAGGTGAATTCCTAAGTGATTAAAGGTTTAAAGGGATTTTAGAGATCAGCAGAGCAGTCCCACCAATTTGGAGGTAAGACAACTGGGTCCTGGGAGGTTGTATGGTGTTCATCTGGGCAATGTACATCTCAATTGCCATTCCTCCTAGGAGTTTTCTTTTTTCCTTGCCCCGTCTTCCCACCTTTTCCTGCCTGCCCCTCCATCCCAATCAGTAAAACACTTTACATGCTGTATGTGTGGTGAGCAAGGGTGAGCAGCATTTGGAAACTGTGTTGAAATCACTTCCCTAATCTACCACTTATGAGCTGTGTGACCTTGTGTAAGTTTCTCAACTTCTCTGAGCCTCAGATTCCTCACTGTAAAAAAAGAGAGAGTAATCGTACTCATCTCATAGAGTGGTTGTGATTAAATGAGTTAAAACATGGAAAGCTTTTTAAATAGAGAGTGGCATGTAATAAATGGCTCATGACAACTAGCAATTAGTTTTTGTTCTTATCCTGCATAATACTTCTACTTTGATTTACAGTTACACGTGTACAGGCGTGTCTCCCCAGTCACACAGAGATAGTGTCTTGCACATCTCTGGAATTCTCCCCTCAGTGCCAAGTTCAGTGCTTTCCCCAGTTAATGACTTCATCAAATGCAGAATCCAAGCCTCCCAGTCCTTTTTCTGCTACTCTTGAGGATCTTGATTATTGATTTCCAGGCTGGCATTTCCCCCACTGGATTGCTTTTAGGAATCTAAAAGTACAGGGGTAGTTGCATATGCCTGTGAATCAATTCAGGATTTAGTTCTTTCTTTGTTGTTCCTTTGGGGCTCTAACATCAAGCATGGACTGACTTTCTATCCTTGATGTTACGTGGTTGATGCAAACTGGTCTAATGTAACAGGTAAGTAATTCTAATATGTGCTTTCTACCCACAGCTTCCTATCTCCATGGACACTGGTACCTTCAACTCCCTCTGTGAGCTTCCAGGAGGGAAAAAAGTAAGGCCTTCAGCTCTTTTGATTTCCCTCTACATGCCCCTTGCTATCAAAAGCTGTTGTCACAGAAAGGTTGTGAAGAGTTGTGTTGAGACTATGGAATCCTGCGATTTCCTGATTTCAGGGAAGTAGCTATTGGGTTTTGACTTCCACTCAGAAAACAGAACCTCGGCATTTCAATAGCACCAGACTATTGTTTTCATAACTATGGTATGTAGATTGTTGTGACAAGCTTCCTAAAAACTGTGGACTACAGCTATCAGACATTAGCACTGCATCCTCTTTTGGCAGGGTTGTGGATTTTTTTAATTTGTGTTTTTGCAATGTTTAGAATGTTTTATTAAAGGGCAAAAGTGTTGAAATTATGCTAAATAGAAAAACGTAGTAAATATTTACAAAAACACTGGTAACACCACTGCAGTCACATGCATGTAAAATGCAGAAAGGTCTTTAAAAAATTTATAAGTTGAAAATTATGGAGACTCCCCAAGTCACTGCCGAGTATGGCACTGATAAAACATGTAAGATCTGTGAGTGAAATGGGTCCCCACTCTTCTCAATCCAGTGCTCCCTAGAAATGTATTCTTTGGGAAATTCAGGTTCAGAGGCAGCCAGAGGGGACAAGTCAAGAGCTGAGATAGTCACATAACTTACGTTCCAATTTTCTTCATCCTATTGAATGAGATTATACAGACAAAGTCATGGTGTTTTTCTTTAGCTTCTGCTGATATTCCAAAGGATGTGAAGAATTTGAGCAATTTCTCATTGCTTGAACAAAAAGTCAGCACATAAAAGGCTGAGCAGGGAGTATTGGTGCTAGAACTATGAAGTTCTGTCTGATGGAACATTACCCATACAAGTAAGATTAAACAGAATTAATTCATCATGTCTTTATGAAAGTAGGAAAAGAGGCACAGTAGATACTTTTACATCAAAGTGCTTTGATTTTAGCTTAATATATGATCAGTAAACAAACCGCCTTCCACGGAAGTCACCATACAACCATCTTTAGAGTCCACAAGAAGTTAATAATAGACTGAAAACATAGACAAAGCAGAGGGAAAAAACAGCCAATGCCCATGAGATGGGTCACTATTTAGACAGTCTTATAATAAGATAAACACTGGGCTCTACACACTTCTCTTGGATGGTTCTAGATTAAAACTACTTTTCCCAAACTAAATTTGAAGGGGAGAAAATTGAGAGATTCAGGTAACTTTAAAAGCAGTCTTGGGCTCAGGAAGACCATTGCTTAAAATAGTCACCTCACATTGTAAAACAAATCATCTTCATCTGATTCTTCGAGGTACTTTCTAGGTTTCTCCACTGTCAAGATTTCACCTGAGGAGCCACAGCGGAGTGTAAACCCAGATGGATGTGGTCACCCTACCCCTTGGATCTCTTGCTTGTGACGGCATTAGAAATCATGTCCTCAGAATTAGAGTCGGAATCACCAGAAGTGGATGTCTGCCTTTTGCGGCTACTCTTAGTTTTGGGGGGGTTGTCTCAGGCTTTTGAGGGGCATCGGAATTCAGGCTGTTGAAGCCAAGGAAAAAGGAAATGAACAAGTAGGATTTCCCAGGAACGTGCAGAAAGCCAAGGGGCAAAAAGCACAAATGGCTGATGTGCTGCCTTCTCCAAGGAAGAAGTTACCAGAGAGGTGAAAGCAGAGGCAGAAAAGATTAAGAATGAACATACAGAAGGAGCCTCTCAAGAGAATGGTTTGAAACCAGAAGGCCTAAAACAAAGATCAGAGAAGAAACCAAAAGGAGAACCAAATACCAAGTTAAAGAATCAAACTACATTGCCATTTAAACCAGTCAGGGAAGGAAAGAAGAGAAACCCTTGGTCTGTATTACTGTTTGTTTGTTTGTTTGTTTGTTTGTTGTCTCTCCCCTTGGTGTCTAACCTGTGAGGGCTGGTTCCTTGTCTCTTGTTGAGCGTCTATTCCTAACCCCCATTCTAAGTACTCAATAAATAGCTCTTGAATAATGACTGATGACAATTAGAAAAACACTACATATTACAGGCAACATCCAGCTTCGAACCCATTGTGTTCTAAGTGGCATTTTGTATTTCATCCTTTGGGATGCAGAAAACATTTCTTCTCACAAAAGAGTAATGTGAAAAGAACTTACATTCCTAGGTTTGCTCATAAAAGTGACTTGATCTCATCTTGTAAATTTATTGTTTTTGCTATTCCAGAAGCAAACTTTCCTGGGTTAGCTTGAGAATCAAATTACCATTTTAAAACTTGTTTATGTAGTAAAGGCACTCCTTGCTGTAGGGTGAGCTCCCCACTGAATTTAAAGGTGGGTTTCCGTCTCGCCTCCTTCCTCAGTGACTATTAATCAAAGGTGTAGAGGGGATGAGGAACTGGCCTCTAAGGGGTATATACAGAGGGTGCCAAAAAACGTATATGCATATTAAGAAAGGAAAACAACTGTATTAAAACTGTAATAATATATACCAATAACCAAAGAGGAATGCAAGTCACGTTTGACTTCTGCAATTACAAGAGGTGCTCAAAGCGGTTACCCTCAGAATCTATCTAATATATAGATAATATTTCTTAAAATGTGTATGTGTGTTTTGGCACCCCCAGTCTTGTCTACTCCAGGCCTTTGGGGGATACAATGCCCTAACTCCTGGCTCTATAAAAGTACTTTCCTCCCATTAAACTCCCCGCTGAATTATGAGGACTTCTAATTCCGTATCTGACTCTCTTCTTTTAGCCACACATCCTGTATAATTACCCCAGTCCCCCAAGGAAAATAATGAAAGAAAACTCTGGAACTAATTTTGAAGCTACGATCCACAGGCCTTTATCTAAAATGCATGGGGCCAGATGTGTTTTGAAATTCAGAGGTATTTTTGGATTTTAGAAAGGTAATATAACACATATGCTGCATCTTACAAACTATCCCCAGCTTGTAATTCAACACAATAGTATCTGCAGCTAAGTGAGATACATCGATATTGCTTACAGCCTCACATGTCTTCAATGCCAGTTCTGCTAGCAAAGCTGTAAAAGTTGTTTGGTTTTCAGAGACCTTTCTATCTCAGAGTTGCTGGTAGGGGATTGTGGACCTGTAATAACAGAGACATTATGTCTCAAGGAAGAAAATGACAGAAGTTCTCTTGGTCCCAGAGCCCTGGATTGGGTTCTCAAGCAGCAAGGACCCTACACGGAGACAGGGAGACTCACCTGCTTTGATGCGCAGGCCACCTCGCTCAGCTAAGCCTTGGATTCGTTAGCCGTACGTCTGTTATTAAGGACCCACTGTGTCGGAGGCCAGGCTTTCTGATTGGCTGAAAGCACTGTCACACTTGGAGAGAAAACCTCTTTCTACATGGAGTGGGGTGACAGGAAGGCACAGGGAGACCCAGAGGTCCAATGGGGATGTTGGCAGAAGCTCCACAGAGACATGCAAGTGGTGGGGTTGGGGGGTGCTATTGAAGGTACCAGAGAGGACGACTCACACTGGAGCGGGACCCCTGTCCTCTCTGGCTTTTGATTTTTCCCTATGGCTGGTTCCCTGATCACTAAAAGCGACCCTCAGCTGAATATGACCAACCATGTTTTGTTAAAATGTGAAAGCCTAACAATGAACCGGAACATTCCCATTTATTGTTGCCCCATGGCCTATTGTCTCGCGTCTATGATTTACACACTTGTGTCACCTGCTGGGATTAGAGTGTTAATGACCTAGGGTCATAAGGGTCATAAGGGTTACCTTAGTATTTATTGTCTGAGCCTAACCGGAGGCAGACGCAGGGTCTACTCAAGACATGTGGTTAGAAAACTGTATAATAATGTGTCAGTGAACTTTTCTATTTACATACCAAGTAAAGCAGCTCTGTATCCAGAAGTTTCTGTAAAACATTCCTCCTCCTTCTAGAAGCTGAGCTGCGTGTTCTCCCCTGCTGCTTTTGACTTTTTTAGTCCCTGGCATTGTTCTTTTCCCTCTAGCCTTCTAGCATTGATGAATATGTGGCTTGCTAATAGGTTTATTTTTGAAATAGTCTTAGTAATTAAAAAAAGCTTAAAAACATAAATAAAATGAGCTTTTGTTAATGCTAGTTGATTTTCCGTGAAGAGATGTTTGTGAGTTCTGTTGCCTGGAGCCATGCTGGGAGTTCAGTGAGGCTAAGTTCCTGGAATTTCCCCAGAGCCCTCTCCTCTGTCCAGCTAGGGAAACGCCAAGGGGCCTGCTAGCTACAATAGGTGGTTTTATCCAAATCATCACGTGATCCAAGTCTCAGATCATAGTTGTTAAATTCAGATGAAGGTAAAATGATCATTTCTTAACATGTGCTGATTAGAAAATGAACTTCACTAATTAATAAGTAAGAATGATTGTACTTAATCATAAGTTTTGTGCATTAAGGAATTTAATGATGAGTTTAAATGTTAACCGTTTAGACAACCCTTTTTAATATCTTTCTTAAATATATACCAGCCTTGTGTTTGTTTCCTAATAACAAAACATTGTTATTTCATTTTGCGAAGAAAAAAGCATCCTCTAACCTAAAACTATGTAACTCTAAGTTGTAAGAGCTGCAACCCAAAGCAAAAGGATGATTCTAAATAGCTCATTTTAGGAAAATTGGTTCGAGCCTTCTTCATTAATGTGCTTTGCAGACCCAAAGTTATTATAATTTTAGTGCTTTGATTCCAGTAGTATCCCAAATATTCTTTAAGCTAGCCTTAAGCTATTTCATAGCTAAGGGTTATTAATTTGGCTGGCTCATTCTTAGTAAGGAACCCCCCCCGCCCCCACACACACACACGCACACATATTTGAGGCTTTCCAAATGTAGAGAACCCTGGGCTTCTTATTTCATAGTATGGGTTTCTTGAGATTAGGAAAAGCTGCACAGGTCCTCTCTGGATGTGTGTTTGAGGTCCTTCTATACATCTGACCAAATCATTCTACGAGACTCTTAGTTGGGTGATAACAGGAACCATGACTATTTGCTTATGTGTAACTAAGTGTTAAGGCTCCAGAGTGAATATTTAATAAAGGAATAAAGAATGTTGAATGAATTTATCAAAGACTTGAACAGCTCTAGCTACAGGGAGCTTGTTACCATTCAAAAGGCCCAGTTTATCTTTGGGAAATTCTGGTTATTCAGAGTTCTCGTTTACAAGGATTGGACTGTCTTTCATCTCTTCCCACTCATTGTAGCCCTTCAGGCTGTATAGAGTTGCTTTATCCTTTGACAAACCTTTAAGTATCTGAGTTGACCCTCATGTCCTAATTTCTTTACCTGGCCTCCAAGCTTTGCTTCTGCAGACTAATAACACTAGTTCTTTCAAAACTGACATACATCTGAGTGTTCCCTTATGCTCTCACATGTTCACTTCTTTTTTTTTTTTAATTCATTTTTAAGGTTAGACTTATTGGGGTGACATCTGTTAGCAAGGATTACATAGGTTTCAGGCATACAATTCTACAGTGCATTGTCAGCTTGTTGTATAATAAGTTCACCACCCAGTGTGAGTTCTCTTTCCATCACCTTATATTTAGCTTCCCCCCCTCCTCTCCCACCCCCTCCCCTTTCTCCCCTCCCTAACCCACTCATCCCCAAGTAAACATTAAACTATTGATTGTGTCCATGGGTTATTTGTTTGTTCATTTCTTTTTTCTTTGCTTTCAGTTTTATATTCCGCATATGAGTGAAGTCATACAGTTCTTTGTTTTTTCCGTCTGGCTTATTTCACTAAGCATGATGATCTCCAGGTCCATACATGTTCACTTCTGAGCATGCTCCAGAGGATCACCTGTGTGTAGTACCTGGGATGATTCAGGGAAGGCCTGACCCACATAGGATTGTTAGCATTCTAGAGTTTATTTATGCTATTTGGTAGTAAATTAACTTTTTGATTTTTTGCAGGAATCAGTATTTTCAACTTTTCAAAGAGAACTTCTATTTAAGTTTTAACAAACCCCTGCTTCGATGGCAGGCAAATTAAAGGAGAGGTAATTATTACCTAGGAAGTGGGTTTAGCCTGCTAATGGTTCGTCTGTCATGTCTTGTTTCTGAGTTGATTTATTTGGATAAGTAAATGATTAAGATAACTTGACTCTTCTTAAATATTAAAGCTGGAGAGTTAGATGGAGGGTCCCTCCCTGGAGAATCTCTGGCGGGAATGTTTCCTCCATGGCAGAAAAGCCAATTGTCGGGACTACCAAGTCCGATTCTGAGAGCTAAGGTTTCCCCCATAAGGCTGCCTGGTAGTTAAGGCAGAAATTTGAAGGTTTGATAAAGCCTGCATCTAAATAAAGCCTTTACTGTATATTTTCACATAAGGCTAAAGGTACAATTTAGCAAAAAAGAATTGATTTTCATGAATGTTGATTTTCATTGAAGGTAATTTTAATATCAAACTATTAATGTGGAAGATATAGGTACCTGTGTGCAAGCTTGTAGGGATTCCTATTAGAAATAACTTATTAGTGAGATAATAATATCTTATCTTTGGGTAATTAGAGAAATAAAGTTAGAAAACAATTTTTCAGTTCTTCAAATCCTCGAAATTACAGTCAGTTTCTAACCAGGGAGATGGAGAGGGGAGAGGAAGAGGAGGAAGCTGATGGGTGAAAGTAGAGAAGGGAAAAGGAGGAAGCAGGGAAAAGAGGAGGGAGGGCAACGAAGGCAGAATATCTCAGAAAATCTCAGGAGCCACCGGGTCCTTAACTGTTTTCTTACATGCACTTGGAGTCCTGCATGGGAAGGATGCATTTTGTACATCATTGGGCAAAGTTAAACAGTTTTTATGTGACAGAAACGTAGTGTTCTGGGAACAAAAGGATGGCCCTTCCCATTTTATTTTAAAAATATATTCTAGTTGATTTGTGCTGGTTACTGGTTCCAAAAGAGCTGAGACAGCAAAGAGATCCTCCTACCCCTCTGTGAGATAGATGGTAATTCTTACTAAGCATTTGCAGTAGAGAAAGGGCTAAATTAGGGTCCTCCTGCTTAGGGTTTATTTATCCAGGTTAGTCCTTTGACCATCACATATGGGCTAATAACAACAACGGAACTATTAAGTGTTGTTTAGGGGTGTATCAAGAACTCTGCTTGGTGATAACCATTTCAGCATCTGTGTATCGAATTCTTTCTTGAAAAGATAAAAGTCAAAGAACCTTTGTACTTCATCTATGAATATCTTTCCTTTTGCCTGTCGTCTAAAGGACATGCCAATCCAGGAAAGCACCAAGGGTTTATTTTCACTTGGAGGACTGGAGCGTTGAAAGCCATGATGGCTCTAAGGTTACTCCTCGGGCCAGTCCAACGTGCCAGAGTCCTGGGTGTCAGTGCACTTCTGATTTGGGAACCAAATCTTAAAAGGTGTGCCCTGGGCCCTGAAACCCTGCTGAGTCCATTCCAGAGTCTCTTAGATTTCTTTCTCTTTCCTTCAAGGGTCTGCTTTCATCAGATGGTGGTTTTGAGATCCTCATTTTCCACTCCTGTGTAGGAAAGAGTTAACACAACAGGACTGAGACTATTGTTCTTAGAAAGTGCTGTCTGCAAGGTTGACCCTTAGCTGGTATTTGGAAACTTGGGTTTTGGGGAGTGTTCCCACTATTCCCTTACTGTTAAAGTGGCTCATTGTACCTAGAGTTTGCAAACAATGTGGTTCATGCTGAACATCTTCTTTCCTTCTGGGAGTTTAAATTTAGGGTAAGTGCAAAGCCTAAGGAGCCCATGTGACCAGCTTCCAATTCAGACCTTGGGGTCAGAGTCTCTATTGAGCTTTTCTGACCAGAAACATGGTACACATGTTGCTACATTTTCATCATGGGGACCCTTCTGGGAGTGAGAGAGCACAAGGAAGCCTGCACAGTCATGCACCCCATAAAGTTTCAGTCAACAATGGATGGCATATACGATAGTGGTCCCATAAGATTACAAAAGAGCTGAAAGATTCCTATTGGCTGGTGACATTGCAGCCATCATAAATTAAGCAATGCATTGCTCATGTGTTTATGGTGCCACTTGTGTCAACAAACGAACTGCACTGCCCGTCATATTAAAATAGAACACGTACAGTTATGTACACATCGAACATAATGCTTCACAATGATAATTAACATCTGTGTACCTGGTTTATGTATTTTCCATACTATACTTTTTATGATTATTTTAGAGTGCACTCTTTACAAAAATGTTTTGCTGTAAAACAATATTCCCTGTTATGCCAGCAGCAGGAGTATATGGAAGGGTGTTATTCTCTTATCCATTCAGCCACCCTATGTCTTTTGCTTGGAGCATTTAATCCATTTATATTTAAAGAAGACTCCTTTAAAAAGTCCCTGCAGTGGTTCTCAACCTTCCTAATGCTGTGACACTTTAATACAGTTCCTCGTGTCGTGGTGACCCCCAACCATAAAATTATTGGTAGCTGCTCTCCACATGTGTGTGACTGGTCCACGTAAGTACATTATGTGTTTTCTGATGGTCTTAGGCGACCCCTGTGAAAGGGTCGTTGGACCTCCAAAGGGGTCGTGACCCACAAGTTGAGAACCGCTGCTTTAACATGCCTTGTCATACTGGTTTGGTAGTGATGAACTCCTTTAGCTTTTTCTTGTCTGTGATGTGACTTGCTTTTTTCATCCATGCTGTGGCATGTAACAGTACTCCATTTCTTTTTATACCCAAATAATATTCTGTTCTGCAGCTTATACTACATTTTATTAATCAGCAGAAGGAATTTTTGGTTTGTTTCCACTTTTTAGATACTATGAATAACACTACTATGACTATCCAGGTACTGGTTTTTGCATGGACATGTGTTTTTAATTGGATATGTACTTAGAAGTGGAATTGTTTATATGGTAACTCTCTGTTTAACTTTTTGAGGAGCCACCGAACTGTTTTCTAAAGGGTTTGCACCATTTTACATTCCCACCAAAATGTAGGAGGGTTCCTATTCCTCTACATTCTCACCAATACTTGTTATGAGTATAGTCATTCTAGTAGGTATGAAGTGGTATCTCATTGTGGTTTTAATTTGCATTTTCCTAATCATTGAACCCCATATTGCATCTTAATGGCCATTTATCTACCTTCTTTGGAGAAAAATCTAATAAAATCTGTTGCCCTTTTTTAAATGTCTTCTTTTTATTGCCTTGTAAGAATTATTTATATATTCTGGATACTAGACCTTTATCAGATACATAATTTGCAACTATTTTCTTCCATTCTGTGGATTATCTTTCACTTTCTTGATGGTGTCTTTTGTATTTAATTTTGATGAGGTGCAATTTATTTATTTTGTGTTTTGTAATTTATGCTTTTGGTAACATATCCTATTCTCATGTTAGATTTTAGTCACCTAGTTTACTTTAGGAGGTCTATGTCTAGCCCAATTAATTACTCCATGATTGAATGAGGTTAAGTGGGGGGGGATTTGGAGTATAGTAAGGTAGAAAGAACATGGGTTTTAGAATCTTAAGATTTGAGTCCATCTTTTCTATTGTGGGAATTAAGTATTTAATCTTTCCAAGTCTCAGTTTCCTATCTGGAAAATGAGGTAATAATAGTTCCCTATTTCATACATTATTGTGAAGTTTGAATTAGGCTTCTTGTGAAAGGGCGTAGCATAGCAGCTATACACAGTAGACATCTAATAAATGTTAAGTTGTCATTTTTATTAATAAATTATAGAACCAAAGCTGGACATAATCAAGAATTACCTAACAGAACTAAAGTTATTACTCTGCTCCTAACTGTGCATTCTGAAAGGTTGCTGAAATTTAGCTTTGCTTATGGTTATATAACCTTGAGGTACAATGGAAAACCCTGATAGGCACACAGAAGAATTGTATTTCTTTTGAATTCAGGAACAAACAATGCTCTTGCTCTTTGGGATCCAAAGATGACCCCTAGACCAAAACACATGGTGGCAGCATAATTGAATGTTTCATCATGATGTGTGCTTATTATTACTTATCATTAATTAGGGGCCATTAATGTAACTACCTGGAAGCTAACAAATAAAACTCCTTCCTGATCACTTAGCTATAAGACCTCAAGAAAGGTCACTTGATATTTCTGTTAAATATTTACCATGCTTTACAGCATTACCTCAGAATTTTCATATTAATGATGCAATCATTTGCTGTTCACAGGTCCAGAGTGGATTAGAGTAACAATGAAACACATTCTGTTTTATTTTTATAAACCTAGATACTGGTGGAAGTTCAAAGTCAAATTAGCTTCTCAGCCTGCTTCAGCATGGCAGGGAGACAATAACAAGGCCCCTTCCAGTGGAGATATGCTTATTAATGCTTAATAGAAAGGGCTTTTAAAAACCTTTTGTTTAAACTGCTCGACTTTAAAGTTTGCCACTTTATTCATCATCAAAGTTAAACTCTTGGTCAGTAATTGGCATAATTATATTTCCTAATGTGGACAATTTAGCAAATACTAAAAACCTTTTTGAAAAATAATGATAATCTTATGTTGTAAAACATTTACTTTGAGTTAAGCTACTAAAGTAGGTTTCCCATTTTCGTATTCCTGTCTTAATTTGCAAACCTTTACCGTGTTGTACAGGGCTGCTAATTTAAGTGCAGGGTGGCAAGTTCACAACCTTAATTGTCAGATTTGGGTGACGATGACAGCTTTGATGGCCATTCCGGAAAAAGAGTTCCAAAATTGCTTTGAAGGGTGGACTAGGCTCTGGAATTGGTGCACAGCTTCCCAAGGGGAGTACTTCGAAGGTGAGCATAGTGATGTTCAGAAATGAGGTGTGTGGCACTATTTCTAGGATGAGTTCACAAAATTAATTGTTCAACCTCGTATAGTAACCAAGATGTCCATTGTTAGATGATTAGATAAAGAAGATGTAGTACGTACTAGTGTATATGATGAAATACTACTTGGCCATCAAAAAAGAATGAAATTGTACCATTTCCAACAACACAGATATACCTAGGAAGCATTATGCTAAGTGAAATAAGTCAGACAGAGAAAGACAAATACCATATGATTTCACTTAGGTGTGGAATCCAAAAAAACAAAACAAAACAAAACCCCAAATAAATGAACACTCAAAATAGAAAAAAAACTCATAAATATAGAGAACAAACTGATGGTTGCCACATAGGAGCGGGTTGGGGAACTGGGTGAAAAAAGTGAAAAGATTAAGAAGTACAAATTACTCAGCTATAAGAAAAGATGAAATACTACTATTTGCTACAAAATGGATGGACCTCAAAAACATCCTGCTAAGCAAAATAAGCCAGACAGAAAAAACCAAGAACTGTATGACTTCACTCATATGTGGAATATATAACTGAAAGCAACAAAGAAAAGAAAAACCTCATGGACACAGTCAATAGTTTGGTGGTTACCTGAGCTAAGTGGGGAGGGGGATGGGAGGGGAGGTGGGGACTCAGATACACGGTGATGGAAAGAGAACTGATTCTGGGTGGTGAACACATAATACAACACATAGACGATGCAATGTAGAAGTGTACACCTGGGACCTAGGTAATTCTTGTCAACCAATGTCAGCCCACTAAGTCTGACAATTAAAAAAAAAGTACAAATTGATAGTTACAAAGTAGTCCCAGGGATGTAAAGTACAGCACAGGGAATACAGTCAACAATCCTGTAATAACGAGGTATGGTGCCAGGTGGGTACGAGACTTATCTGGGATCACTTTGGAACTTACATAAATGTCTAACCACTATACTGTAACCCTGAAACTAATATAATATTGATTTTCAACTGGAATAGAAAAAAATTTTAAATACTGTAGGAATAAAATAATACCTGGAAAGAATTCTTCACTTTTTTTCTTTTCCAGAGGGAGCTTGTAATTTTAAACTTTATATATATATATATATATATGTCTTGTTTGGTTTATTTTCTCCTTTTTATTTCTCCACTGCCTGGAAAAACCCTCAGTTTTGTGAGATGAGGAAAAGTGAGGGTCATTAATTTGTTTCAGGTCACAGAAGTCTGTCAGAGCCAGATCTGTGCTTTTCCCAGTGTACTTTCAGTATTTGACTTTGGAGAAATAATATTTTGAGTCAGATATGTGAAGCATCTCTCTCAGTGTTTTTATTTTTATATTTTACTGGAGAAGAAACAGGGTTGGAGAAAGTACACAGTCTCAAATTCCTGAGGTGAGAACCTTGTTTAACTTGGTAAACCAGTAGCACTGTTGGACAAATGTATTATTTTGACGTGAGACAGGATTTGGCCACTTGAACTTGTATTTTTAGAGATAATCATTCCTGCCTCCCCCCCCCTCCCCCAGGAGAGTTGTAATTTTGAGAAAACTACTTAGACCAGTGCTGGTGGGGTTTTCTCCCCCTACCTCTTATTTTCATGTCTCTTTAAGGTCATCATAATACGGATTTCAGACACATAGGAGGGATGAAATTGCTTAACAGCTGTCGGGCTCAAGTTTGGATCTTAAAGTCCTTATGTCTCTGTGTGTATCCAAATATATAAAGAGAAATACTTTTTAGCTTTATATACTTTTTTCCCTCCTGTGTTTAGCTCTAAGTCATTTATAAGTTATAAAAGAGTGTATGGGCATAATGAAACAAATAGGGGGAAAAGCCTTAGACTAGATTTTGACACAGGGTTGTACAGATATGACTTCCAACTGTGTTTCTACGCTAACATTTTACCTGCCTTGTAACTATAATAATAGGTACCAATTCTTGAGTGCTCCTGCTTGTCAGCCAACATGTATTATTAGCAATACTCAATCCTGAAAACCTTCCTGAGAGGTAGATGTTGTTTGCCCCATCTTACATTACGAATAAGAAAGCTAGGTTTAGAAAGACTAGATAACGGGACTTCAGTGACATACTCGTAGTAAGGGCTGGAGTTGTGATTCAAATATGGATCTGAGTAACTCGAAGCCTACTGCCTTTTCACGATATACCTACGACCTTTCAGACTGGAAATATGTGGTAGTTTTGGTGTCACCCATAACTATTGTGATGGCCAGGCTCCAAGATGGCCCCATGTAACCGCCCTCTCTCACCCTGTGTTGTCCCCTTCCACACTGAACACACAGGGCTGACCTGTGTAACCAGCAGGCTGTTGCAAAATTGCAAAATATTGTTGATTAAGTACTGTTTGAAGGTAATATCATTCTGGGCAGAGAGAGAACAAGCGTAAAGTCATGAAGATATGAAAATGTGTGATGTGTGAGCGATTATTGATTAAATTAAAAATCATTGTTTTATTAAATTAAATTCTTATCTCTTTCATATCCAGTTTGATTCAATTTCCCAGTAATTGAATTTATTTGTAAACTTAATTCAATGTGAAATTAAGTTAAAATTATGTTTACACTTAAGAAACAAATTTCAGCCTAAATTACGCTTTGTAGTCTTTTAGTTGTTTAACTTTTGCCCCTGTCTCTTTTCCTAGTTGCAAGGATAAAATATGTGGGACCACAGAGAGGCTAATAGCAATCTCATAATCAATCATCGAGGAACAAGGAAAAGGTTCTGGACTGAGTCAGTAGGTCTGAGGTGTCACTTGACTTTGCCACTGGCTGTTTCCCCCAAATCGAGCAGATTCCTGACATGGGAGCCCTGACTTCAGCTGAGCTTCGGCCTTCCTCGGGGGAGACCAGCATCATTCCAGCCAGGGGCAGCCTTGCCTGTCAACTCAGGCAAGCTCCTTATTTATGTATCGTGCACCACCATTTATTCATCCACCTAACATTTATCATTGTGTACTTTGTGCCAGGAGCTGTGCTGACTGATAGGTTAGAAATAAAAAGCAGCAGAGTAAGGAAGAAGGACGCATATAACACTATGTGTAATTTAGTGTGTGATAAATGCTATAGTGGAAGTAAAAGGTATAGCGTGAGCACGGAGAAGAGGTTGGCTTTCCGAAGGCCGTGAAACCAGCTCTGGTGTTGAAGGACAGCTCAGAATTTTCTCTGCCAGAGTTCGGCAGGCAGAGAAGGCACAAGGGCTACAACTGACGTGCATGGCTGGAATGTGATCTTCTTGGGGCATGGAGGGGGCAAAACGGGGCTGGGAAACCTGGCCAGGTCACAAAGTTTCCCTCTCAAAGTCCAGAGGACAACTCTGCAAGATAAGTGGACACACATGTATGACTTCACTATTCCTGCTTCCAGGTATCTTTCCCATTTGGCAGGAGTGTGTTTGGAGTAAGACTTGTTCATGGCACCTTGTTCTGCCTTATGGGTTTATTGGAGGGAATAAAATAGAAGGTTTCTTTTTCTCCACTATCATCCTGGCAGCTGTTAGTTTTTCACATTAGGCAAAGTTTATTTTGTTCCACTAAACATTTGCAATTTGCAGTTTATTTCTAGATCTAAGGATGGCAACATGGGGATTCACAGGAAACATGCTGTAGAAAATTATAGTTTGGAGAGTTAGACTAGTAATTTAATCTTTAGAAGTGCACACACTTTACCTGCCTTCTGTGGTAGCCTGAGTGTGTGTCTGTCACCAACAGAGACTGGAGCCCCTGGAATCAGGAGCTGGGTCTTCAGCCACTTATTTACTCTGTAAGAGTCTCTTCAAATCATAGCATTTCATCTGTGTGCCAGTTGCTGGGCATAGAGAGGAAAGGCTGTGTATGCCTAACCTCTAAGAACTCTGGATGGTAAGTGAATGTACCATAATTCCTCTGTGACTCTCCCCCACTGCCGTAATAACCACAGTGAGCATTAGAACATTAGCTGTATGCCAAGCACTTTACATGTTAGCTCATTTAGTACTCTCCACAATGCAATGATTATGCCCATTTTACAGTTGAGGAAAGTGTGGCACAGAGAACGTGCACGACTAGTAAGTGACGAAACCACATGTACACCAGGGAATCCACCCTGTACGGAGCATCCCTCTACAGGGATTCTGCAAAGTATTCCATAACTGTTTGTGAAATGGTATTGCCCACTGTATTTGTTATTTTACCATTTCTTGAAAGTACATAGGGCAAAAACCTTTGCCTTTTTACAGATAAATGTAAATGAAACACACTGAATCACAGGAGTCAGTTTAGAAGTGAGAGTCCCAGGTAGGTGTCCTGAACCTACTTCTGAAACCAGTGTCCCCTCTGGCGTTGTAAAAGTCACCCTGGCTGAGATGAAGAAACTGAATTAAATGACCCTTGAATGGATTTGATTTTTGGAAATAGCCCAAATAATTTGAAGCCAAGCCAGGTGGATAAATTGGTCAATGAAGTTGGATAATGCTATTTTGGTCATGTTTCTAGCTATGCATTTTCTACCTGAAATAATTTCGTTGGCTTATTTTTTTCCCACAGCAACAACGGGAAACATTTTTCCCTTTCCGTTACTTGCTTTCCTCACCTAAGCTGTGTAGCGAATAACCACTGTAATCCGTCTACCATAGTGAAAAGCCACCAAGGTTTACAAGGTCACGGCTGTACAAACTGCCCATGAGTAAGCCAGTATGCAAATAAAAGAGATTATTATTGTTATTACTGCTGGGGTATACAGAAACACTCATTCATCACTCATGTACCTCTTGGTAGAGGTTCCCAATTTGCCTTCATGTAGCTCTACACAGTTACACATGGAGGCAACTTCTAGAACTTCCAGTTCAATTACACTTGCCTGATTTTGTTTTTGTTAAGCACAGAGGAGAGAGAGGGAAAGAGAGAAACACACACAGATATGAAGTCATATAAATGAACCTGATTGATTTTTTAATCTGTTTCCTTAAATAGCTTTTGCGTTCATCCAAAACAGATTTCCATGAGGTTTCAAAGCTTCACTTAAGAAGTGAGTCAACGATTAAAGCATAGGTTACTAAACTGTGTTTTTAAAGAACAATTTGAGGTGTAGTGAAACATTTAATGAAGTGAAGACTGTTTAAAAACAGGTTTTTCAAAGTAGTTTTTCTATAATCATATTCAGTATTGCCCCAAATGAGGGACTGATAACAGACACCTGCCAAGCCAACATGCATTCTACTCAGGAGTTCATTCCCCCAGAATCACCTCTGTTTGTTTACGTTTGTCACCACTACGAAGTATCTGCAGGTACAAATCTGCCACTAAACACAGGCCATGAGAAGCTTGTACAACTTTAGGATCTCCTTTAAGAAAAATTATGAATAAAAAACTAGGGATGAAAGTGAACATTTATTTAGAATGGGCAAGGAAATCAATTTCTTAATTGGAAAAAGCTGACAAATTCCATAACCATTTTCAAATCCAGAAAAGTAATGTAACACTCTTCATGAATTAATTGCCTGATGCACTCTGTGATGGTTTCTTGTAGCTGATACTCATTGATCTCTTTATATGGCAACAATTTTATAATATTGTCAATAAAGAGAAGGGAAGATAATTTAGTTTTTTCTCTAGAAAAGACATGTTTTTATTGATAAGATGGACAATTTCTTTTAGATTTAAAGTTGTTCTTGATAATGTCATGCTAAGATGTGATTTGCTATGTGACACATACAGAGACAATGGCTATTGTTAGTATTAAGTGAGGTTTGTGTCCCATAGACACAGGAATTCTGATGAATTATGCAGTTAGCATAAAAAAATGTTGGTGTACTTCTAATTATATCAGCTGCATTCTTGAGGATGTAGTCCTAAAGGAGAATGAGTCTACCACTTACAATGTACATATCTGGTGACCAGGAAGCCTTTGCCGGAGACTGGCTTTGGCTCCATACATTTCCAATCTTGTTTCTCTTCCGTTACCCAGATACTTCTGAAGCATGGCACCTGTGGGACATTTTCATATCATGATGCCATCAGCCTCCCTCCAGCTTCTAAGTATTACCCTTAACTCTGCACGCCAGAGAACAGGAGCTGAGATCATGGGCTTACTCAGTGAAATGGGTCGCGTACTATGTCTGCTGTGTTCTTGCTCTTCAGGGACCAAATAATAAGTTTTGTCCTTTCCCTAGTAGCAGAAGTGGGTTTGGCTAAGAAAAAGCAAGGAGAAGTGGGTTTGCAAGGGGAGAGTGGAAGGGAAGAAGAGCACACATTTCCTTTTTCACTCACTGGTGGCAACTGGAAGAGTAGAGGAGTAGAAGCAGAGCCACTAAGTGGGGACATAATGAGTGTGACTGCAGGCTGCCTTGGACCTGCCAAGGTCATTGTTGACTACGGCCTGGAGTGGTTCCCAAACCAGAGCACAGAGGAGTCTGAGCAGGTCTGGACTCCTTCCACACTGGTCCCATATTCTAGCTTAGGACTGCTTCACCTTTGACTTCTTTGGTTGCCATCTCGGATCTTATATGTGCCCCCAAAGCCAAGAGCCCCCATTCTTCATATTAGCTCCACTGTGCAACTTTTACCTTTGCCTAAAATTGAAATAGACTGCTACTCTAAAAAGAAATATTTTAGGAAAACAACTGTATTTAAAGCAATAGGTTTAATGGTTAATTTGCATAATAATTCTCCAAAAGCCAACTAGATAAGTTAATGGAAATTCCTGCTATTTGTTTGCTGAATGACTTATTTATGGAAGTATTAATTCACCAGAGCCTTTTCCAGTCTACTTATAAAGCTTACAGCAATTCATGTTTTACAAGACCACCCAGTATTCTTCCATATATTTTGGAAATGTTAAAGTACTGTGCTCATTGTGAATGTCAAAGATTTTCAAATTTGGATCATCTCAGAGAGGGCCAGGAAAGCACACAATAGTTCCAACAACCTTTTATAAAACCTCAGTTAGAAGGGAATGTTTTTAACCTGAGAAAGGCTGATAAAATCTCAAATGTTAAAAGTATTCCCTTGAAAATCAGGAATAAAACAAGAATACTTGGAATTACTACTTATACTCAACATTATAATGGAGTTCTATGCTTATGTAATAAAACAAAAAGATTCAAAAGGAGTAAAGATCAGAAAAGTAAAAAAAAATATTATTTCAAATAATATTGTTTATAAAGAAAACCTTATAGAGTTTACAGGTTGATTATTAAAATTAATAAGAAGATTTATCAAGAAAATTGAATATAAAATCAATTTAGAATTTAATCACATTTCTTTATAGCATCAACAAAAGAAAACACTATTAAAAATGTATTTCTAATAGCAACAAAGATCTGAAGTACCTAGGAATAAATCTAACAAATGATGTTTAGGATCTCTGTGTAGAATATTCTAAAACTTTATTGAAGTCATATTAAAGAAGACCTAAGTAAACAGAGGACATACCATATGCACAAATAGGTATATTTAACACCATAAAATGTCAAATTTTCTCAAATTGAGGTATGAATTCAATGCAATTTCAATTACAAAAAGTCTTTATTCCATAAGCTGATTCTAAAATTTAAGTGGGGGTTCCCTGGTGGTGTAGTAGCTAGCCTTCGGCACTCTCAACGCTGCGACCTGGGTTCGATTCCCAGTCAGGAAACTACCGCCCTTCCACCAAAAAAATAAATAAAAATAAATAAATAATAAAATTTAAATGCAAGAGCAAAGTGTCAAGAGTAGCCAATCATTTCTGAACTATAAGCAGTCTTGTTGTAACTGGTAACAAAACTTTTAGTATAAAGTGATAGTTATGAAGATAGCAATGTATGACAGAGGTGGCAGTGCAGATTAATGGGGAAGACTATTCAGTAATGTGAGACAATTTTTTATCTGTATAAAAATTAAAATGATACCCTAATTCATACCAGAAACAAAAATAAATTCCAAATCCTTTATAGAATCCTTGCTTGAAAGGAAAATTTACTTTCAGAAAAAATATATAAGAACATTCTTATGACCTCAGAGTAGAGAAGGATTTCTTAAACAAGTCACAGGAAATACTAGTCATTAAGAAAATAATACGTTGACAAATTAAAAATAGGAACTCAGACATGATAGAGAATGTGAACAGACATGTCGTGCTGGGTAAATATTTGCAACACATATAATTAAAAAAAGATCAGTATCTGGAGTATTTTAAAAATAAGAAAAAGATAGTAATTCCTCTCCCCACTCTCCTGCCTCAAAAAGTCTTAAGTCCATCAGCAGGCATTTTATAGGAAACAAAAGTGACCAAAAACACTTTGAAAAGATGCTCCTCCTGGATTAATAAGGTAAATGCACATTGAAACCACACTGGGATGCCTTTTCACACCTTCCAGATTAGAAAATAAGAAAAACATTTGGCAATACCATTGTTAATGAGGCAGTGGGATAACTGCTGGTAGTAGCATAAATGGTACAGAGCTTTGGAGCACAATTTGACATAGTGGATAAAGTAAATCATGTCCATAATCTATTTATATCTAGCAATTCCTCTCCTAGGTACACACCTCAGAGACATTGCTGAAATGAATAAAAAACTGGAAACAACCCAGAGGGCAGCCAAAACGCCCTTCTAAAGGGACCATCACATCATGATACTCCCCTATTCTAAATCCTCCAGTGGCTTACAATTAGAATAGAATTCTAAATGCCTTCAGCCTCAGCTTGTCTCTTGGATTTCCTTGGGTGCTGCTCACCCCAAGTTTCTGAAGACACAAGATCTTCCCCACCTCAGGGCAACATGCTCCTTCCTGATCATTCCATAGTTGACTCTGTTTTCATCCTTTAAGTTGCCCTAAATATTACTTCCTTAGAGAGTTCATTACTTGCCACCCCACCTAAATGAGTTTCCTTATCTCATTCTCTATCTCAGCCTTGTTTTCTATAATATCCTAACATACAATAATATGTGAATTATGTATGCATGCATGCATTCATAATTGTTTTGCCTGTCTTTGATAAACTGATAACCATATGGGCAGAGACGAGGTCTAGCTTGCTCATGACTGTACCCCCTGTACCTTCCTCATAGCCTGGTATATAGTAGTTACTCAATAAATCTTTGTTGAATTAAATGGCTGAATAAAAACACCACATAAATTGTATCTGTGCCTATTTGAAGTAGCTTACTGATCTGAGAGTACATTTTATTCACTGTAGTTCATGGAAAGGATAATGGGATACTATAACAGCCATATAATACTTAGTATTTATTTAGAAGGTAAAGGAAAGTGTTTACCTGGTCTCATTTTTTACCTCAAACAATTAACCAACGTGTGTCTAAATGCTTCTACAAATTATTTTTAATGATTTTATACGTAATATATTAAACTGATCTTTCACCTATACTGAAAGTGCTTCAATGCCCAAACTGTTTGGTGATATGAAGTGTCTTTAGGTTGGTTCTAATAGAAATTTTAAAAAATCTACTTATAGATATTAATATAGAGATTTGATATTGAATATTTAAATATGCTGGTGAAACAGGACTGTGCTCTTTTTAAAGAGGCTTGAATTTAGGTTGAGGCAGGTTTTTATTTTAATTAATTAACCTATACTTATATATTATATTTATTTAAATTGTACTTTGTGAAATTAATTAGTTAATTTACACATTTTATTTTTTCTTGTTAGAGCTTGAGCTCAAGAAAGGTTTATATAACAATCTATAAAAGAGATGGATTAAGCAGACAATGCAATTCAAGAAATACTCAAAATTCAGCAAAACATGAAAATAATGTAAGAGTTTTACATGTTTAATCACAGAAATTGTGCTTGTGCTCAAACAACCATAATGCAAACCAGGTAAACTCATTTTAATGATGGATGGAAAAACCTAAGCTAACTTTAAATGTATGAAGCAATGTTTTGCATAAACTCAGAGTCTCGCTCTCTAAAACTTTAAAAAATTATTTAATTTGTACTCATAACCTGACATTCTGATATGTATTGTAACTGCCATTAAATGAAATGGGATTGTTTTTTTGTCTTGTATTTAATTTTTAAAAGCTCTAATTTTGGGCACATTTTTGTGTAAAGGATTTATAAGTTGCTAGAGAATTATTATGAGACAAAAAGAATAAAGAGTTGATAAATGAATTTTCATTGAAATATGTGATTATCAGGTGGTGTTGATGTAGATATTAATAGTTACAGCTACAAAGGATACGTTCTAAACCTGGTCAAAGCTGTTGTAAATCAGTGTTCCGTAAATAACTAAACCAGAGCATAGTTAATACTACTTAAATATTTAATTTAGAAAACCAAAAATAATGCAATTATTTTAACATTGTAATCATTACTATTTTAATAACAATACAGGTAATCGTGACACCGAAGTAATGTTTTCGGTTCAATTATGGCTTCACTTCCTATGACCCTGAGAATGAGTTAGGAATTGAGGA
This sequence comes from Lyroderma lyra, assembly GCA_004026885.1. NCBI lineage: Eukaryota > Metazoa > Chordata > Mammalia > Chiroptera > Megadermatidae > Lyroderma > Lyroderma lyra. Next base: position 113,415 of record PVJL010004351.1, read on the forward strand.
ACTGTATGGCTGGCCAGTTATCCCGTAGTAAAAAGTCCTACAGAAAGCACTAACCATTATTTTCCCTTCACAGTGGTAAAATTCTGTTTGCTCGGCAGGTCCCACCCCTTGCACTGTACCACTGCCTTCAGATCCACCGGCCCAGATGCTGAGGCTGTACTTTCTCTTTCCCCTTGGCTCACTGCTACCTCAGGGAATGACGAAGGAACTCTTTAAGGAATACCTGTCGGGTAGCAGAAGCCATCAGGGAGACCGTCGGGATGTACCCACCTGAAAAACACAGAGCCAGGGCTGTCGGGGGAGCTGTGCTGGGCCTCCATGTGGGCCTTCCTTGGGCTGCCTGGAATCTCAAACTGGAGCACAGTGTCGCTGGGAGACAGCCTTTTCTTCACCATGGCGCACTTGTCGATGGCCACGTCAAGAAATAAGCTCAGAGGCTCATTTCTGAAATCCCCCAATAATGTGAAAATCTGCGTGTCAGCTGTGCTCAGTTCCCGCATTGCAGGAAGCCCTTTCTTCACATGACTCCTGATGTAGCTGAGGCTTTTTTTTTTTGTTTTCGAAGTTAGTTAATGAGTAACATGTAAGTATAACACAGGGTGCTTTTCATCCTTCCAACATTTGCTCTAAAGGAAAAACAAATGTGTTTGGGAAATTCAGCTTCAGTTGACTGGTGTGAACATTATACAACTCTGGAGTTAGGCAGAAAGTCTATAAAAAAAGTGAAGACTTAAAACAATGAGGTGCAGAGACTGGCAATATTTAAACATTAAAAGTGGGGTGGAGGGTGGGGGTGGAAGAGGGGGAGTCAAATATATGGTGACGGGAGGAGAACTGACTCTGGGTGATGAGCACTCAATGCAACACATGTATTATAGAATTGTACATTTGAAACCTATATAATTTTGCTAACTGATGTTACCTCAACAAATTGAAAAAAGAAAAAGCAGGGATACTTTTCTCACCCCCTGGATCTGACCAGTAGGGTGAAATGAAGAATGTGGATGTGCTTTTTAGGGCTTTGCACATGCAGGAAATGACCAGCCCACTGGCATGCCATGTTTGGTCAAGATGCACCGGAGATTTAAGACTGTGCTGCTTGGTCCTTGGGACCTGAAGACTTTTACAGTTCTTAGGGAAGTAATATGTACAACGTCAAGAGAACCTCATGTTGTGTATTGTGCTGCAAGCTGTATCACAACAACTAATGCAAACGAATGAAAAACACTAGGAGGCGAGTGTTGCTTGCTGGTTGGGTAACCATGGGTGATCCCGACCCTGCTGAGTTTGGGTATTGGCCATGCCGATCTCATGGGATTAGAATTCAGATGAAATCAGACAGGAGGATATGCCGTGGAAATTTGCAAATATGCTATATATTACTGTTGTTATTTAGAACCCATTAAAACAGGAAGTTCAGGAAATGAATTTCTTTATGTGTCGTTCTTTGATCACTTCATGTTCATGTGCAAGGGAAACATCAGTGTCCCTCCACTAAGGTTACTAGCAGCAGCAGTGAGGGATTTGGTCCAAAGTAGCTATATGGTCTCTTTTCCTGTTCCCCTTGTGATTAGTCAGTGGCATTGAAGGATGACTGGCCTAAGTAGAGTACGTAGATTCTGATTGTGGAAGAGAGCAAAGTTTCCTGAAAATCAAACCTTTAGCCTTGGCTTGTTTAGCACTTTGCTCTAATCAGCTGATAACCAGCTAGGGACACCAGCTGCTCTGCGTGTCATGTACTGTGAGCACCCTTTTGAAACTCAGCAAAGTATGTGTTTCAGTGGGATTTTACTGGTGCCTAATAGGGTCACCAACTTGTCCCAGTTTGTCCAGGATTTTCCTGGTTTTAGGACTGAATGCTCTGCCTCCTGGGAACCCCTTAGTGTTGGGCAGTGAGTGACATGAACAATGTTTAAGAAACAAGTCTTTGCTCCAATACTGTAGTTAGAAAGAGACAATATACACGATTGAAAAATTAACTGATAATTAAAGAGGGAGGACTGCAGTAAATCAGACTAGTATTGCTTGAATCTCTGTATGCCTGATGTCTTTTGAGTCTATGTAGTATCTCTGCTAGATAATTTCATAATAACATGTCAGTTAATCCTTGCCAAAAATCACATTTTTATAGATGACGAAGCTCTATCTTAAAAAAGATTAAGCCAGTTGGCCATAATTAAGTGGTCATAAGAATGTGGTCATGCTAGAATTCATCATTCATTCATTTATTTAACAAATGTCTATGGAGCATTTACTTTCAAAGGAGGCAAGGTCATTTGAAACTGTGATGATTTATTATAGGAAAGCCTAATGGAAAAGGTGGAGTTTGAGTGTTTGAATGGAGCTCTGAAGAATGAGAGGACTTTGGGAAGACAGAAGGGCAGAAGGTAGGGCTCATGAGTAAATAAATAGGCATGGGCCCAGTATGTGTGTGAGATTGGAGAGGTTGTGTTGATGAAGTAGGGAAATAACTTTGATCATTTAGGTGAATTATGAAGGACCCTGAATGCCAGTGGGTAGTTCAAGCTTTATCTTGTAGGTAATGGGAATAAAAGGGTGAAAGATTAGTTGCAAGCAGAAGGAGATGAGATGGCTCATTACTGGAGTCATCTGGTGATAGAGTTATTTCATTTAGGAAGCAACTACTAATCTATGGGAAGCAGCTCTGAAGCAGTTGAAACAGTACTGACTCAATGCTTATGTAAGATGTTGAGTTAATTTCTTATAAAAAAATGTGTTAAATAAGAGATTGCTGAAAGTCTAGAGCAAGGGTCACAAACTCAAATGCCTTCAAGAGCCGGAAAGGTAAGTAAAACCACAGGGTGGGGTGAGAAGCCAGCAGAGCGGTAGAAAAGTACAGGACTCATGCCTTCCCTGGGGGCATTCAAGTTTTTAACTACAGATGCTGGTGGGAGGGCCAACCTAAAGCTGCCTGAGGGCAGGTTCAGCCATGGCCTGCCCCCCTGAATTTCATTTCTTGATAAGAGATGCCTGTGCTAAATCCTTCCAAATTTGCTAGTAGTTAGGCTTGGACTTTATGTTCAAATAAGAATAGGATTCTGATGGCGCATGACTACTGAGAGCAAATACGAATCTTGTCTGACTGCTTGATTTTTAAGATGAATGGTAGGTGACTGCTGTGAATCTATATCAACAGGCACAGAGCTGCCACTGTTTCAACCCCTCAGCTGTTGAGACAGGCCTCTGTTGAAGGCATTCGTAGCCTTTGCCACAACTTTCACTTTTATGTGTAAAAGTAAAACCAAAGACCAGGTGACCAAAGACAAACAACTGGAATGGGACATTTATGTTAATGTAGCTATAAAAAGAGCATACACACTGTAAAGAAAAATGAATACTCTGGTGACAAATAAAATAAATGTAGCAGAGACCTTTTATGTACTTCCAAGGAAACTGAGATTAAAAGACAAAACCAAACAAGACAAAAACCTGACAACTAGCAGGCAATTTTAAGTAAGACCACTCATGATTGAAATTCGGATACTCTCCAATAAGTCATAACGTTATATCTTTATAAATAGAGATTGTAAGTCGAGTCTGACATAGAAAAAAGAGTAACACATTTGGGTTCCTTCACTTGATAAGTTCACTTAACCCCTATACAATTTTTTCCTCTTCTACCAAATGAAGAGATACTGGGCTCGATTTAGCCTGGGGACATGTTCTGTTTGGCCTTTACCATATTTTATTAGTAGACATTTCTTATACATTTTATATAAAACATGACCATCGGGCCTTGCCCGGAAAATGAGATCTGACAAGAGTATGGCAGTAGTTCGCTGGTCCTAAGTCGTGGCGCCCCCTTGTGACGTGGGTGAACTCTGCAGGTTACCTCAGGGTCATTTTCCCGGCTTTGTTTCATTTGTTCTTATTACCTGCATTCGAGTTTTAAAACCCCTGGCCTGGGTGATGTTGAAAGTTTTCTCTACCTCTAATTTTCTTTCCTTAAAGCTCTACTGTCAGATTAGTTTTCATCAGTGAAACAAGGTCCATAGATAGTGGCAAGAATTTGGTCTTGTGCAATGATGATAAGCTTTGCACAAGATAATATTTCTCATTATTCTGAAGTCCACAAATAAGGAACTAATATGCCTACCTGTGCTAGCTAGGTTAGGCAGGAGGTGGAGAATGCCTGTATATGCTATTCCTTCTCCTGGAGCTGTGGGAATTGGATGTTGAGCCACAAAACCAAACTGAAAATACCAAATAAATAGTGCTTCAAAACTCAGCTTTTCAGAGGCATAGCATATAAACAAACTGGATTTACTGTGTAATTAGGTAACATTATAAATATTTTTGCTAGATTATTCTGTGTTCAGGCTAAGATTGATAAAATTAGTTTGTATACCCTAAGTACATACCACTGCCGTTTAGGCAAAGAAGTGTATAGTCTGCTGAAGCTATCTAGAGATTCAGACCTCAGCATGGAATAGCTATATGTGGAAAACCAGGATTTGGATGTCATATGAATGTGTCTACATTCTTGGAGTAGGCCGTGTGGTGGTGTGGTTCTGAGTGTGGGCTTGGCGGTCAGGATGCCCACATTGGGAGCATGGCTTCATTATCTCCTTGCTGTGTTACTTTAGAAAGGTACCTAACCTTTCTAAGCCTCTAAAAACGGTCATGATAATAACATCTACCTCAAAAAGGTACTGTGATGACTTGATGATAATGTAAAGTTAAAGCATGAAGTCTGTACATATTAAGCATTCAGAAAATACTGTTGATGAGGATGAAGAAGCTTATGACTTGAGCTGGGTATATTTTCACTGATGTTGAGTGAAATCTTATAATATAATTGAAAGATGGTATTCTTTCTGAATGTGCCAGCTGCATGTGGCTTGTGAGCGACCTAATTTTAGAGGGAGAGCAAATGTAACAATTTGGACCCATGGAATGCTGACACTGGCCGTTAATGGCCCCGCCAAGTGGCCTGAAATATTCCTAACTAATGGACTTGATCATATCTGAAGTCCCTTCCTCTTGCCTCAAGCTCCTTTATTCTGTGGTTTCTATGGTAAAGATTGGAGAGGAGGTTAATTCCTTCCCTAAAATTGCGAGCCTTTCTCTGAGAGGATACAGAAGGACCACGCTGTTGCCCTTGAAAGAAGATTGTCCGTGGCATTTGGTGACTTTTGCAGCGGTTCTCAGCCTGTGGGTCGCGACCCCTTTGGGGGTCGAACGACCCTTTCACAGGGGTCGCCTAAGACCATTTCCGATGGTCTTAGGAACCGAGTCACCGCTCCTCTATCCGTCTCTAGGCGGGTCCGCCCACATGCAGACACGCCCACATACGGGTACCCGGCGTGATGACGCCACGCGCTAACCCCATCACGTACGCCCGTACAAATACAGGTGCATGTGCCGGGGTTGGCGCCATAATGTACTTACGCGGACCAGTCACACGTGTGTGGAGAGCAGCTACCAGTAATTTTATGGTCGGGGGTCACCACGACGTGAGGAACTGTATTAGAGGGTCGCGGCATTAGGAAGGCTGAGAACCACCGCTTTTGAGGGAGTTGTGTCTCCAGAAAGATAAGAAAGGTGATCTTGTAGTTTCAGTGAACATGGCAATGTCAGACTTAAGGCGACCTTTCTTTGGGTGTATTTGATTTTGTGATATGAGGGAAGGAAATGTGAAAACTTAAGTCCTTATTCTAGCCCTGCTACTCACTTGGGCAAGTCTTTTCACTGTTCTCAATTGCATTTGCTTACATTTGTACCACGAGTCGAGAGAGTTGCTTTTAAATATTGTTAGTGTAAATTTCTCCCCACAGATATATTTATTATTTAAACAGTGGTGTGCTGGTAAACTGGTTTTCCAGGGGAGGGGAGGAGCTCTGATTTGTACCCTTTGCCAATTTCCAGAGTGTGGATTTTCCCACCATGGCGGATTTTCAGTGTGATGCCACTGAATATCGTTTGGGAAGAGGTGCTGGTAATTAGGTCTTGTGAGCCAGTACAGGCAGGCTCCCTCACACCACTGTAAATATTTAAACATCCAACTTCAGTGGTTGGTAACATATATGAATTTGGCTCCAGAGTTATCAGATTTAAATAACTGTGTTCTTTGATTTAAATAGCATTACAATCTGACAAATTGCATAGCTTTTATAATATTTGTATAATCTGCCTTTGTTTGATTTTATATAAATTGGTAATTATTTCCAAAGAAAGACTTATGAATATCATATGATTCGATGTACCCATTAGGGATTCTTTTTGTATATTTTTAATGTTAAAATATATGTAACAAAATTTACCGTCTTAATTGTTTTAAAGTGCACAGTTCAGTGGCATTAACTACATTTGTAATGCTGTGCTGTAAGGTTTTTAAAATATGCTTATGTGGTTGTAAAACAAAACATATAAAATACAAAGAAGAAAATTGCAAAATCATCTGTAATTCTCAGCCCCCCAGAGTGATTATTCCCAATGAACATTTTAGCATCATCAAAATTATGTTTTACTCTAAAGGATTGTCAAAATAGTTTGGTAATCCTGGAAATACATCTGACATTTACTAACTGGATTTTTATTCAAGGGGCCTTACCATTCAAACTAAGGAACAAACAGACATCTCAATTCTCCCCCCTCAGCTGGAGCTCCAAAGGCCAGAGTGGTTCACGTAGAACCAGAAAAGACATGTTTGGAGAATTCCATGAAACAGATTTGAGAATGACTAAGGTGTTTTTGAGATTAGTCCAGAACTAGATGGTAGATGATAAAAATTTAAAACCCATAGGGACGCTAGGAAGCACTGACAAAGATACTTCATGGATGAAGTATGGATGAAGGATGGATCATTTATGCCCAGAAGGGTTGGATAAGCTACCCAGGCTCATAGGAATCATTGGTGGTAGAGCTAGGACTGCCCTCCCGCCTCTCCCTTCACTCTTGGCCCTGCGATCTGGCCCCTGTTTACACCATGCAGCTCTGCAGAATTCTGCCTGCTGTAACTCAGGGGAGAATGAAAACATAACAGGGATTCCCAGCAGCTGCCCACCTGCACTTAATATTGTTTATATATAGGGCAAGAGCATTTTAGAGCCTTTCATTTTCCACTGGTATTGTATGATGTAACAGAAAAGAAAACTTTCTTTACTCTTAGGTATTTACTTTCTTAGGCTCCGTCATTAATTGTAACATTTAAAAATTTTCCCAGTTCTCTGCATTTCTGGGATTTCATCTCCATATTTTGTTATTGGATTCAAGGGCCAGTACATATTTTATCTGAAAGCACAGACTCTTTGTTTGAATTCTTACAATGCCACTTAACCACATTAGTTTTCTCATTTGTAAAATGGGAAAAATAATAGTATTTACCTAATAGGTCTTGTTGGGAAAGTAAATTAGTTGAAACTTGTAAAGGCTTTGAATATGGCCTGCCAATAACAACTCAGTAAGTTGTTCCAATTATTATTACCAACATTGGTAATAAAATCATAGGGCTTTATTTGAAGTAACTTTTTAAAAGTTTTAAAAACAGCTTAAGATATTTACATAACGTAAACCCCACCTGTTTCAAGTATATAATTTAGTGGTTTTTAGTATATTTACAGAGTTACACAACCATGCCATCCTCTAATGTTAGAACATTTTCCTAGCTCCAAAAAGAAACATTGCACACCCCTTAGGAGTTACTCTCTATCCCCTCCTCCCCTGCTTTTCTGCCCTAGGCATCCACTGATCTACTAATGTGCCTTTTGTCTGTATAGATGAGTCATTTCACGTCTCATCTATGGAGAGAGAAAGTACCTATTTTGGACATTTCATGTAAATGCTACTATACCCTATGTAATCTTTTGTGATGGGCTTTTTAAATTAGTGTAATGTCCTCCAGTTTCATCCATGTTGTAACATATATCAGTATGTCATTCTATTTTATGATCAAATAATATTCAATTGTATGGGTGTGCCACATTTTATTTACCCATTCTTCAGTTGGTGGATATTTGGATTATTTTCATTTTTTGGATATTATGAATAATACTGTTATGGAAATTTGTGTGCAAGTTTTGTGTGGACACATATTTTCAATTATATTGTGGTTATATACCTAGAAATAACATTGCTGTCTTTAACTTTTTGAGGAACTTCCAAAGTGTTTTCCAAGGTTACTGTAACATTTTACATTCCAAACAGCAATGAATGAGAATTCTAGTTTCTCCATATGCTTACCAACCCTTATTATTTTATTATTTTCTTTTTGATTATGGCCATTGTAGTGGATGTGGAATAGTAACTCACGTTTTTGATTAGCATTTGCTCAGTATTAATGTTGAACATCTTTTTTGTACTTATTGACCATTAATATGGTCATTTGCCCATTTGCAAATTGGGTTGGCTTTTTATTATTGAGCTGTATTCTTTACATATTTTAGATACAAGTCCCTTATCAGATATATGATTTGCAAATACTGTTTCCCATTCTGTAGGTTGTCTCTTCACTTTTTTGATGGTGTCCTTTGAATCATGAAAGTTTTAACTTTTGAAGATGTCCAATTTATCAACCTTTCTCTTTTATCACATGTGCTTATGGTGTTGTACCTAAGAAATAATTGCTTAATCCAAGGTGATGAAGATTTACTCCTGTGTTGTCAAGAGTTTTATAGTTTTAGCATTTACATAAGTGTTAGATCTTGATCCACTTTGAGTTAACTCTTGTGAGTGTTTGAGGTAGGGGTCCAACCCCATTCTTCCTCATGTTGTCCTTATTTTGCCAGTTTTCCTGGCACTATTGTTGAAAAGACTATTCCTTTCCCACTGAATTGTCTGTCCCTTTTGTTGAAAATGAAGTGACATGGGAGTTTCCTGGTGGTGTAGTGGCTAAGGCTTCGGCATTGTCAATGCTGCAGCCTGGTTTGATTCCCAGCTAGGGAACTACCCACATTAAAAAAAAAAAAAAAAAAAAATGAACTGACCATAAATGTTAGGATTTATTTCTGGCTAACTGTTCTTAACAATATAATTGGAAGGTTATTTACACTTGGCCAATTTGATTATCACTGTTCCTTTTGATGACATGTGTTTTTATCTTTTCTATACATGTCTACATAAGTCCAGGGCCAAGATTTTGGTATTTTCCCTTTATTGTTCTTGATAACCCTGAAGTCACATTTTATAAGTGATGGTTTATTTCACCTGTTTGTAACAACTATAGTAACAAAGAAGACAATAATAATGATTCTTTACAAATTTTCAGGCATTCAGAAGAGCACAAAGTATCATCTCTTAAAAACAGGCAAAGAGAAAGAGATTCATTTACTGATATGTTCCTACGTTACTGTTGATTACACCTCTTTAGTGTTCATCCTACAATTTTTTAAAACAGTGAAGAGCAGTAAGGCTGGGCAAATTCAGAACAGGTGACTGAAATGGTGCTGTTTATGATAACTTAATCTTGGGAGTTTAGCTCATGGGATCTATTAAAATGTGAGTCAGGCTATAAGCATGAAGTTTATGGAAGAAGAAATGCCCATGCCTAATGAACAAATGAAAAATACTCTCTGCTAGTTATCAAAAAATGCAGAAGATGACCCAATTGGGAAAAAATTTGGCAGAGCTTTTTAAAGGTCACTACAGTTGTGGTGATGGTGGTAGACTTCTTAACATGCTGTGTGCAAGACTGGAAATGATTCCATATAAGAGTTATCATCCTTATTTTGCCCAAAAGAAGGCTGGAACTCAGAGAACTTAATGAACTCATCCCATATCTTACAGCTTGTGAGTGACAAAGCTCAGAAATTTTGAAATTTCTGGAAAACCAGGGTTTGAATTCTGCATCTGCCCTATGCACTTGTGAAAACTCTATAGAGTAATAAGTTGGGGCTTGGTGATTGGGCTGGGCCATCATGGGCAGTTCAGAGACATAGACTGTGTCTCTGAGAAGCTGTGCTCCAGTGTTTCTTGTTAGATTTTTGGAGGAAAGATAAAGAGTGGAAGGGAACTTAATTTTGTATGTGTAATTTCTGTATGCCTGGCATTTTACATATCAAAACTTATTTAATCCTCCTAATAACAGTAGGAAAGTAGAAGACACATTTCTTACTATTTTGGAGATAAGAAAACTGAACTCAAAAGAAATTGTCTCTTTTCCTAGTTCATACCTTCAGCTGAACAGCAGCAGAGCTGACATTCCCGAAAGGAAAACAAAGCACATGATTTCTAGTCTCCTCAGCCCATTTACATTTTATATTATGCTTTCTGTTCCCATCATGCCTCACGCACAGTGCTCGCGTGTATCCATGGTGATACCTTCAAATGTCTTTCTGGAGGCCTTTTCTTTATTGCTCTATGTCTGGGCTGAGTCTAATAACCTTCCTGTAAAATTCTCTTTCCTTTGAAGACAGAATTTTTTGAAGGATATTTAAGCAATTGTTGTTGGAATTCTAGAGGATTTAAAACAAGAAATTAAATACCTCTACATATACTTGGTACTCTTGAGTAGTTTTATAAAATTCAAATTAGAACACAAAGCAAAAGCTAAAAAACCGTAAGCCTAACCCATACTGTCTGGTTACAAGGAAGTCCAGGAAATTTAACCTGAAACCAAACCTAACTTTCTAGATTAAAAGGAACTTAAAACCCAAAACTTACAGAGTTGACACGGCAAGAGTTACAGTGCCAAGTGCTATAATTCCATTTTCCCTTATCTGGGAAACACTGAGTTCTCCTGAACAAATTGAGTCTTAGATTACAACTGTGTTTTTGAGCCTTTGCAAGCATTGCTCGTCATCTCCCTCTGCTTGAATTGTCTTTCTTCGGCTTGGATAGCATGAAAAAACTCGAACTCTGCCAGTTCTTCTATGCAATAAACCTATAAGCAAAACACACTTGTGTAGGGTTCCGGAGTACATTAAAGCATGTGGGATCACTTGCCCAAGCCCTTGATGATAAACAAAGAAAGTGCTCCCAATGGGCCACCAAAGACCTCTTCTATGTGGAGACTTTCTGTACTTGAGGCACCAAAAAGATCTTTTATATAGCAAAGAAGCAGCATTCTACTCTCAACTGTTGTTTCCAGGTCTGAGACCTGCCACTTACGATTTCAGGTCTGGATACACATTGACTTCCCTCCCCTGGGGCATACTCTTCCAGGGCATAAGCTGTGCTTGGAATGTCTCCTGGATGCTCCTCTTTGCTGACAGGGACTTCTGTCTTCTCCACATCTTCTAGAGGCCAGCTGATCTTCCAGAAACTCTGGGAAGTACCAGGAAGGAACTTTGAGTTGTCTCCTGATCTGGCCAATGACAGTCCTTTCAGTCAACTGGCCTGCTCTTCTGAAGTTTCTGTTTCAGAATCTGCATGGAGGGACAAGATCAACCACATGTGAAACCCACATCTGTGTGTCACCAAATGACCACAGAATCATTCTCTGTGACTCCTAAGATAATATTACCTTCTCATGTCAAGAGCTTTGTGCTATCTTGTGCTGATGTGGGATCACTTTCACTGAGTAAGGACTCATGATGACCTATGTCTTAGTCCAATCCTGATGTCTTTCTTCACTTTAGAAGATAGCGAGTATATGTCACTTCAAAGGTTCCACCTGAATTCTCCCTAAATGGTCTTCAGTTTACCTCCATGAGTACATGACTAGACATTGCTTAAATAAAGCATAGCCAACACAACAACTTTGATATTCATTGTTAAATGATATTATCAATATTTTATCACCTGTGTTTCATCTGTGCTTTCTATAATCAGAATATGCTTTAAAAAAAAACACACCATGTTTTATACTCATGATTTTTTTTCTTCACTCTGGGGGCTTCATAAATCTTTACTAATGATAAACCTGTCATACTAGAAGGAGAATTCATGAGAAAGTTGATCTTTTTTAAAATTCTTCCTGCTCATTAATTAGAAAAATAATAAAATAGAATAAAAGTTGTTTTTATTCTTTATCAAAACAAAATCCAATTAGCTGAACTTAATTGATTATTTAGCTATTTAATTAATTTTAATCTAAGATCATTGCAAAACAAACTATGTGAGGAGATGATTTACTTGTATAGGAATTACTTACAGGAAGATTTACAAATGAGAAGGAAGAGTTGCTTGAGTTCAAGACTAGATAATAGACCAAGAGATTTTCTTGCAGGAGATTATTAGGAATGTGAATAACTTCTATTTTTTATTTTCTTATATATATATAATTTATTGTTGAGACTTCCTTTGGTCAGTAAAATGTGGCAGAAGTGATGTGACAGTTCTGAGTCTAGACCTCAGGAAGCCTTGCATGTTCTGCCTTCTCTCTGGCTTCACTATAACAACATGCCATAACACTGTAACACCATGGAGTGAATCTGAGTCATTCCATGGGTCACAGACCACTCAGCTCCCAGGTAACCTGCCATCTGACCACAGACATGGGACTCAGATTTTGGCCTAGCCAAAATCTAATTAGTCTAGATCAGTAGAACTACCAGCCAACCTGTAGATTCCTGAAATTTTAACTTTAACTCTTAGGTTTTGAGAGTTTGTTATGTAGCAATAACTAAGTGCTTTGAGTCCTATAGTCATACTATTAATAGGGTAAGATGATAATAGCTCCTCCCAGGGGCAGTTACATTTGAACTGTTGTCAACTGCTTGAGCTAAATGGGTGGAACTCTAAGAATGCCTTCAGTTTTAGTAAGTGAACAGGGAGAACTTAGGGAGTGCAGTGGAACCTTGAAGAATAGCCTAATATGCTTCAGAGACCTGTTAGCATTACAAGTAAGGAAAAGTAGCTATAGAGTTGGGTAGATGACATCTATTAAAGAGCTCAAAATTATATTTGATAGACCTAAAAACTGTTGCCACCTTAGCCCTACACCCGCTCCTTCCCAGCGTCCCCTCTAGTCCTCTCACATTTCTTAGGTAGCCATACCTACCACTCCCTTTTTTCGGGTCTGTTAGGGAAGTCCTTCTCACCGCACTCCAGGTTTCTGCATTGAAGGGTAGGGTATCACATCTTCGGTCTAAGACAAAGCTGGCTTCTGATCTGGCCTCATGCCTGTGGTGTTAGGAGCCGTCAGACACGGTAAGGCCTTAGTGTCCACATACTCCCAGTTTCCTCTCTGCAAAATGGTGATGAGAAAAGGCCCTCAGGAAGCTCCGTTCTTTCTCTTCACTCTTAAACCTTACAGTTGAAGAAAAAAAGTAAAAAATAGAAGCTATTGCTCTGAAGAAAGTTAGTCCGAGGTTCTTGTGCTCACTGGTAAAGATATTTTCTGCTGATTTAGAAACTTTGAGTTATGGGTCAAAGCTTTAGTAAATATTAACCCTCGTATACTGCCCTTATTATTAACAGCCAGCAATATGAAAGTTCAGAGATTTTGCGTGATGTGGACAGATCCAAAGTCACGCATATGATTGTAGATGAAGTCATAAATACAGTAAAAGTTTAATTATCTAATGAATACTTAATTTTTAAAAACCTACTTCTCACTCTGTATTATGCATACATAACACAGTCATTAGTTAGGCAACTCCTCAACTACTTCAGACAAATGAAGGAACTCCAGGCCTTCTATAGGCATCTTATTTACCTGACAGCCTCCTAGGACACCTTGCCAACTCAGCTTGTGTCCTGTCTACAATTAGGAGCCAAGATGATCTTAAAAAAAAAAAAAAAAAGACCACGTTACTTTCCTCTTGAAAACCTCCTGATGATTTTCCGTTTCACTAAAAATAAAATCCAAATCGCCATCTATGGTCCTGACCAGTTTTTTTTCATTTGTCAATCTTGTTTGGCTGATGCTGCTCTGTTGATTTTCTCCCTAATTTGCGACGTACCAGACTTGTTCCTCCTACCCACCCCCACACCCCCTTGTCTTTGCACTTGCTCTGTCCTCTGCCTAGAGAACTGGACCTCCAAGCTTCTCTTGTCATTCACTCTATGCTCAAATGTCACCTCCTCAGGGATGCTTTCCCTGATCACTTGTCAGAACAATCCCACCTTGTGCAGAAACTATCACATCGTTCTGCTTTATTTTTAACAAGAGTTGTCAATCTGTCATTATTTTGTTAATTTGTTTTCTTTTTTCTCCCCATGTATTTTTCTCAACTAGAATGCAAGACCATGAGCGCTGTCTTGTTTTGCTCTATTTTGCTTGCTTGGTCAACCCTTATGTTAGTGCTAGTATGTATCATACACAGTACCTGCTACATATAATTGCTCAATAGATACTTGTCACATTAATAAAATAAATACAGTATTTGCCTTGCTCAGCTTTTAAGGCTGCATACAATGTCCTCAAGCAGATTTCAAAAAATGCACTCTTCAGAAAAATTTTGAAATGAGATTATCATTGCCAAACAATCTGAGAAAAAGAATAAACCTGTTAAAGAGGCTGTCAAATATTTTTGCACGGAGACAGTGGGAATTAGGAAATAATAAATTGATGGTTCTAGTACATTTTTGAAGTTACAGTTTTTGGGAAAGGGCAGAGATCAAAATTACAAATGGTTAAATACGGCTTTCAGAAACTCATCATGGCATCCTTTCTTTTCCAAGCCCTCACTGCCGACGAGGCCACTATTGCCATTGGACTTTCTTCTTCCTAACATTTGCTTTCAGAAAGGAAGCGTCTAAGGGAAAGGGGCATGTGGACATGCCACCTTATGAGTTCCTCACAACAAGCCTGTCTGTTATAACCAAAATAAATTCAAGGAGAAACTGCCAGACTAATATGGAGGGAAATGTCTGTATTGATGCAATACAATCCTTTTTTAAAACTTTGGGTAGGTATGAAGGAGAGAGAGAAAAAAGGGAAATGAATTTACTGTGTATTGAAAGGAAAATGCTTACTGTGCCAGAAATTTCCATGTTTGGTATCCTGGCACCACCTAGTGGTTAACAAATCTTAGTTTAGGGACTAGTCATTTTCTTAAATGGTGGTGCTCAAAAGTTTCCTGGTATATCTCAGAATCACTCAGTGACCTTGTACAAATACTCTACTATACAGCCTGATTCTATAGGTTAGATGTGGGGCTTGAGCATCAGAGTTTTTAAAGACGAGTTTCCTGGGTGATTCTGTTTTAGGTGATGGGTTTAGAACTCAGAGCTGCCTCTTTGGAAATTAGCCTCTTGTTTGTATGATTTTCCCCTCCCCTTTCCTTTCTCCTTTGTAAAAAGTATTAATATTTATACAGAATAGTTTATGCTATAAATCAAAGTAAATTGTGACCAATAATACTATGAAACTTTCTGCGGATTTCATACCATTCAAATAAAAACAGAGAGAGAGAGAGAGAGAGAGTGTGTGTGTGTGTGTGTGTGTGTGTGTGGTGGATGGGGTAAGGTGGCTCCAACCCAGTGTTGCAAATCATTGCTCTAATCAGCCAGTTGTAATCTGTCTAATTTCAAGAGTCCTCTTTAATTGTCCATCATCTTCTATTCTATTGACTTTAATAATTAAAACTTTTAAACTTTTCATTTTGAAGACTTACAAAAGTCTTTTAGGTTTACAAATACTTGCAAACATACCAAGAGTTTGCATATATCTTTCATCCAGTTTCCCCAAGTGATAATACCTTACATAAACACAGTGTAACAGTACAGTTATCAAAATCAGAAAACTTAACATTAATACAAAAGTTTATTTGAATTTCCAGTTGTTCCAGTAATGCTCTTTCCCTGGTCTGCAATCCAATCCAGAATCTCATATTGTATTTTATCAGCATGTCTTCTTTATCTCCAATTTATGACATCCCTAAGTATTTTTTCAGTAAACTTTATTTGACTCTTTTGCAAAGTATTAAACAGTTATTTTTAGGCTTTTAAAAAAACATGTCCTCTTTATTAAATTCAGGTTATATATTTTTAGCAAGAAGTGATGTTTGTATTCTCAGTGCATCAGATCAAGAAACATATCAATTTATTCTACTACTAATGATATTAATTTTGATAAGTGGGGGTTATGGAAGCTCCTTTGGTGTTTTTCTAAAATATAATCATACATCAGGTGGCTCTAGAGGAGATATTTCAGGTTGTCTTGAAATAAGTTTGTCTCAGAAAGAATACGCTGGCCACCAATAAGTCTATATGAGATAATACAATGTGAAAAGAGAACGTCCAGGAGTTCATGGAGATCCAGGGTTTGCATAACCACCTCAGGGTGCCCCTGGCATTTCCTGGGAGACTTTTTATATTAGGCTTCCTGCAGCTTCCTAAGGAAATGGATCTTCAGATGACCTTAGACAAGGAATAGCCGGCTCACTGATTCACATGTGCTTGACTGCTCTCTACTTTCAGCTGAGGTGGTCCTGGGAGTTCTGTAGGCTTTCACTCATTTTCAGTTGATGCTCTCTCCCTTTGGGTACTCCATCTAATGCTCCTTTGGTGCTGCAGATGCTGTAAGGAACTTTCTAGGTCATAGCATATGCCCAGCTTGGATGCACAGGGAGAGGTGAACACCTCTGGAGTGGGGGGCTCTTGATGAATACTCTCACCTCTCCTACTTCTAGCAGGGCCTCATTATGAAGGGTTATGAATGCTAGACTCAGGATTTTATCCCATAGGCAGAAATATGTTTGAAGGCAAATGTGGTGGCAGGGAGAATTTTAACTAGGATTCGAGATGCTCTTGTGGTTTGTGAAGGTTAGATTGGTGTGGGAAACATGGGGGCAGAGACTAGTATCAGGAGTCAATTCCAGTTGTCCCAACTAGAAATAAATTGGGCCTAAATGAGGCAGAACAATGAGGTAAAAATTTAAAGTTGGGGACTTGATAGTAAAACCCCAATTATACTAGCCCATTTTCTTTACTAAATTGGTATGCCAAGTAGTGAAATAGGCCTTGCGTGCCTGTGTCAGTTATCTCTTGCTGTGTAACAAACCTCCCTCAAATTTAGTGGCTTAATTCAATAATTTATTTGTTCGTTAAGTTGGGCTGGGTTCAGCTAGGTATTTTTTTGCTGCTTACACCTAGGGTATATTCAAGTATTAATAGTTGTTGTCTTCTGAGGGTTAGTTGGTCAGAATATCAGTCAGAGTTCTCCAGAGAAACAGAACCAATTGCATGTGTGTGTGTGTGTGTGTGTGTGTACACACACATACACACACACATACATATATATATACACACCACACACACACACACACACACACACACACACGCGCGCACACATATACACATAGAGGGTGCCCTCCCAAATATATATACACACATTTTAAGAAAGGAGAAAAACTATATTAAAATTGTAATACTCCATATATTCTGATAACAAAAGATGAATACAAGTCATGTTTGACTTCTGTAATTACAAGAGGTCCTCAAAGTGGTTACCATCAGCATCAAGAAATATATAGATAAGAACAGAAATATAGACCAATGGAATAGAACTGAAAACCCAGAAATAAACCCACAAATTTATGGACAAATAATTTTCAATAAAGGAGCAAAAAACATACAATGGGGAAAAGACAGCCTCTTTAGTAGGTGGTGCTGGGAAAACTGGAAAAACATATGCAAAAGAATGAACCTGAGCTGTGAACTCTCTCCATATACAAAAATTAACTCAAAATGGATTAAAGACCATAGCAGACCTGCAACAATAAACTGTATAGAAGAAGACATTGGTACTAAACTTATAGACCTAGGACTCAAGGAGGACTTCATGAACCTGACCTCAAAGGCAAGGGAAGTAAAAGCACAAATAAATGAATGGGATTATATCAAACTAAAAAGCTTCTGCACAGCAAAAGAAACCATCAACAAGGCAAAGAGACAGCCAACTGAATGGAAGAAAATATTTGCAAATAACGCATCAGATAAGGGTCTAATATCTAAAATATATAAAGAACTAATAAGACTTAACAACAAAAAAACAAACAACCCAATTGAAAAGTGGGCAGAAGAACTAAACAGACACTTCTCCCATGAAGAAATACAAATGGCCAGCAGACATATGAAAAAATGTTCATCCTCACTAGCTATCAGGGAAATGCAAATCAAAACCACAATGAGATACCACCTCACACCTGTGAGAATGGCTGTTATCAACAAGACAAGAAATAACAAGTGCTGGAGAGGATGTGGAGAGAAAGGAACTCTGGTACACTGGACTTGAAAACCTTTGTCCGCAAAGACTTATGTACCCCAATGTTCATCGCAGCGCTGTTCACAGTGGCCAAAACATGGAAACAACCAAAGTGCCCTGCGACAGATGACTGGATAAAGAAGCTGTATATTCCATATACACAATGGAATATTACTCAGCTATAGGAAAAGATGAAATATTGCCATTTGCAACAAAATGGATGGACCTGGAGATCATCATGCTTAGTGAAATAAGCCAGACAGAAAAAACAAAGAACTGTATGACCTCACTCATATGCAGAATATAAAACTGAAAGCAAAGAAAAAAAGAAATGAACAAACAAATAACCCGTGGACACAATCAACAGTTTAATGTTTATTTGGG
>PVJL010004352.1:0-132029 GCA_004026885.1 Lyroderma lyra
AGCAATACTACATAAAAAGAATAAGGCTGGTGGCATTACACTTCCTGACTTCTATTTATATTACAAAGCATCAATAGTCAAAACAGCTTGGTACTGGCAGAAGAACAGAAATATAGACCAATGGAATAGAACTGAAAACCCAGAAATAAACCCACAAATTTATGGACAAATAATTTTCGATAAAGGAGCAAAAAACATAGGGAAAAGACAGACTCTTTAGTAGGTGGAGCTGGGAAAACTGTAAAAACATATGCAAAAGAATGAACTTGAGCTGTGAACTCTCTCCATATACAAAAATTAACTCAAAATGGATTAAAGACCTTCATATAAGACCTGCAACAATAAACTGTATAGAAGAAAACATTGGTACTAAACTTATAGACCTAGGGCTCAAGGAAGACTTCATGAACCTGACCTCAAAGGCAAGGAAAATAAAAGCAAAAATAAATGAATGGCACTATATCAAACTAAAAAGCTTCTGCACAGCAAAAGAAACCATCAGCGAGGCAAAGACACAGCCAACTGAATGGGAGAAAATATTTGCAAATAACGCATCAGACAAGGGTCTAATATCTAAAATATATAAAGAACTAATAAGACTTAACAACAAAAAAACAAACAACCCAATTAAAAAGTGGGCAGAAAAACTAAACAGACACTTCTCCCATGAAGAAATACAAATGGCCAGCAGACATATGAAAAAATGCTCATCCTCATTAGCTATCAGGGAAATGTAAATCAAAACCACAATGAGATACCACCTCACACCTGTGAGAATGGCTGTTATCAACAAGACAAGGGATAACAAGTGCTGGAGAGGATGTGGAGAAAAAGGAACTCTCACACACTGCTGGTGGGAGTGCAAACTGGTACAACCACTGTGGAAGGCAGTGTGGAGGTTCCTCAGAAAATTGGGAATGGAGCTACCATGTGACCCAGCAATCCCCCTTCTGGGGATCTACCCAAAAGACTTGAAAACCTTAGTCCGCAAAGACTTATATACCCCAACGTTCATTGCAGCGCTGTTCACAGTGGCCAAAACATGGAAACAACCAAAGTGCCCTGTGACAGATGACTGGATAAAGAAGCTGTGGCACATACACACAATGGAATATTACTCAGCTATAAGAAAAGATGAAATATTGCCATTTACAACAAAATGGATGGACCTGGAGATCATCATGCTTAGTGAAATAAGCCAGACAGAAAAAACAAGGAACTGTATGATTTCACTCATATGCGGAATATAAAACTGAAAGCAAAGAAAAAAGAAATGAAGAAACAAATAACCCATGGACACAATCAATAGTTTAATGTTTATTTGGGGATGAGTGGGTCAGGGAGGGGAGAAAGGGGAGGGGGTGGGAGAGGAGGGGGGGAAGCTAAATATAAGGTGATGGAAAGAGAAGTCACATTAGGTGGGGAACTTATTATACAACAAGCTGACAATGTACTGTAGAATTGTATGCCTGAGACCTATGTAATCCTTGCTAACAGATGTCACCCCAATAAGTCTAATAATAAAAATGAATTTAATAAAATAAATAAATAAATAAATACACAGACACACACACACACACACACACACACACAACTGTGGTACAGCTATACAATGGAATATTATTCAGTGCTAAAAAAGAAATGAGCTATCAAGTGATGAAAAGACATGGAGAAACCTTGAATGTTTAGTGAAAGAAGCCAGCCTGAAAAAGCTGCATACGGTATGATTCCAACACTGTGATATTCTGGACACAGCAAAACCACAAAGACAATAAAGAGATCCATGATTGCCAGGAGTTCAAGGTTGGGGCGGGGGGATGAATAGGTAGAGCACAGGAAGTTTAAAACTGTCCTGTATGATATGCAATGGAGGATTTATGTCATTATATACCTGTCAAAGCCCACAGCTCTTTACAACACAGAGGGTGAATCTAACTTAAATTATGGATTTTAGTTAATAATAATGTGTCATGATTGGCTCATCAGTAAAATGTACCATATTAATACAAGATGTTAATAATGGGGGAACTGTGGTGGGGGGTGGAGAGGAAGGATATAGAAACATCTGAACTATCTGCTCAATTTTCTGTAAACCTAAAACTGCTCTTAAAAACTGAAGTCGATTATTTTTTTAAAAAGTAACACTAATCAATTGAAGGAAAACCCACCCATAATCTCAGCAGAAAGACAATCACTGTTAACACTCAGTCATAGTTCCTTCCAGTCTTTCTTCCAGTCTTTTTCAAAGGCCTGTGTATATGTAAATTTTTTAAAGAGTTGAAATCACTCTGCTAGTACAAATCCATTCCGAAGGATTATGGTCCAGTTTTAGTTTGGATTTTTAACCGCAAAAAAGCAGCCCCATATAAAAACACCAAAAACAGATTATAGAAGGGCCAGTTGCTATGGGAATGATTGAAAATAAATTTTACTTTGCACTACACCCTGCTAATATACTGACCAGAAGGAAGGAGCAATATTTGAAGTAACTTAGAAGAGCAGCCAAGAAAAGCTCTAATCAAGAAGAAGGAAAATACATCAGCTTAGTGAGGTTTCAGAGAGGCCAGTGGCATCACCCTGCAACTGAACTAATTCTGTCCTTTAAGCAGCCACATAGACGGAGGGAGAAAGCGCGCAGGAACCAGAGGCGGTGCAGACGCTCTAGCTCCTTCACAGACAGTCTGATGGCCAACCAGGCAGCAGGTCTCTCTGAGGGTATGGCTTATCTCCACAGGGGGTGCAAGGCCAGGAAAAACAGTCACCCCTTCCCTCCCATGGAGATGCTCCAGATACTTAGCAAGCTGCAAGGCCCTTAGCATTGGCGTGGGGCCTGGGGCCCCTTCTATACGCGCAGGGTCATGGGGCAGTCTGGACATTCTGGGGTGGGACCAGGGTGCCAGAGGGTAGGGGGCACTCAGGGAGCGCAGGGGAGTGACTGAATGACTGGCTTTTCAGTAGAAGAATTCTGAGGACGTGATAAGGCCAGATCAATGTGTAGTACCAACTGAATTCTGACCTTCCTTCAAGCAACATTTTTGTGACAGACGAGCCTGTGTAGAACACACACCAGGGGCAGCCTTGGAAGGAAAAAGCCATCACAAAAGGACAGCCAGGAGTGTAAGACGGGCCCAGCTTCCCGCTTCAGGGAGCAGCTCAGCTCCGGACTCACAGAGATCCAGTCTCATTCCCAGCTCTGCTGTGCGTTACCAGGAATTACATCATCTCCACGCCCCGGTTTCTCATCTATTCTGCCCCCAGGAGGTCACGATGAGGATGACATGACACACACCATGTGAGGTGCTGCGCAAAACGGGCAGCAGGTAGCCAGGGCTCAGCCACGTGCCGCTGCTGTCACCCGCATTCCCAGCACGCGACTGTCTGCTGCAGGGCTTTCCCTTCTCTTTCCTAACACCGCGGACGCCCCGGCCCCCTTTCCCTGTGCATATCCCCGTGTACGTGCCTGGTCACTGTTGCCATCTAAAGACAGGTGCCCGCAGTGTGAAACATCTGCAGTTACCTGTTTTCTGCCGCATCCTCGGAGAAGCTCTGTGCTCCGGAAAGAAAGACTCCTGATGCCAGAGCAACGCAAATCGCAGAGCTGCCCAGTTATGGACAGTCTGGGTCAGCGCTTCTCACGCAGAGCGTAAGGGTTTCGGACTGGGGTTGCCGAGCACCCCTAGGCTGAGGAAACAGGGCTGAGAGTCAGCAGTCACAGGCTGGGGACCCGCGCAGGACGCCATTTCCCAACGGCCCCGCAGTCCTCGTGGCCGTTTATTTGCTTTCGCTAAGCTTAGTAAATGCATTCGTATTTTTACTTTGAGAAACATTTCAATACAGAAAACTATCGATAATCATACCTATATCTGCCTCCAACTCCCCAAAATGGTAACTGTTACCATTTGCATCAAGTCCTTTTTAAAAAAGTAAATTAGTATGGCAGATAAAGTCTATTTTGTGTCCTACTCCCAGATCTACTTCTTGCCCGCTCTGCTAATCACTGTTATAAATTTGATGTTTATCCAGTTCTACTTTACTCTAAGTCTCATCTAAATTCCCTGTGATTTTTTATACAAAGAAAATAAAAAGAAACAAGGGAAACTGTGGGTGTGCAGAGGGGCTTCCGGGCCTCGGACGCTGTGTCGGCCACGCCGCCCGCCTGTCCCAGGAACAGCACACGCTCTTTCCAGGGGGAGCCCCCTGGGGGTGCCCTTGCAAAGTCACATCCACAAACATCTAGAAAGCGGCGCAGGCCCTGTAAGGCCATGCACTGACCTCCAAAGGCTCACCTGGGTCCAGGTGTGTGAAGGAGCCCACCACGAAGTCCAGCGTGGACACGGCCAGCAGGAGCAGCAGCAGCAGCTGGAGGCGGATGATCCACTTGACACCCGCTAGGTTAATGCCCAGCAAGGCCAGAAGTACGGCCACTGAGATCCCTCGCACGGCCCAGACATTCCGGAGGCTCAGCAAATCTGAGATGGACTCGGCGAAGCCAGTGATGTACATGGCACCTGCAACACACTGACAGGCAATTCTAGGTAAGGAAGAGTCGGCCGGAGACAACAGCATCAGGAGTCCATGGCCCAGAGCTGCCGGCGCTGGGGACCCTGCTCACCCCTGTCAGCACGGGACCTGGGAACCAGAATGGGGTGAAATGAGCCCTTCCCGCCCAGGAACCCTGCCTTGGGCCCCATTTCTTCTCATCTACCTCTCTACCATGACCCAGAGGGGGGAATGGGTGAATGGCCCCCCACGCCTAGGGCTAGCCGGTTGTCAGTGGTGACTAAAATGAAAAGATTATGAAAAGCAGATGGGACTCTGGGCCAAAGAGACCATTGGACATCTCTGGGTTATTCAAGAACTAAACAGAGAATAAAAACACACAAGGAGCCCCACTTCAGAGCCTTGGAAGAGCACTGAAGCAAACCCCAGTTTTTCCTCCATTTCTTTGTAGGTCACTATTTTTAGAAATTACCTAAAATTTGGATTCAAGAGAAAAAGTGGGCAGCACATCTTTCCAATCATGTGAAACAAAGTCTTCCCAAGGACCATCTTGGGTCTTTTTGTTTTTAGTTCTTGAATGTATTTAGTTCTACTCACTGTTTACTATTGATTAAATGTATTATATATCCCAGAATTAGTCAAGCTACATGGGAATTTATACTTTTTTGTTTCCATCAGAGATGCAAATAACTTCTTTCCGATGGAAAAGATGACCCCCAAAATTAGGGTTTGCTGTCCTGTATGACATTAACCAGTTTTGTATCTAACCCAGCCATCTTACCCTTATATTTATTTTATTAAATCGCCTCACTATTAATTTACGGATTAATACACGGCATCCCAGCTGCTCCTTAACAGCTTACTAGCTCCTCCATCAATGAGTTAAACAAAATCCTCCACACATGTGTATTACATTTGCCTGAGAGTCACGATTTTATCTTTTAAAAAATATTTGAAACACAATTTCAAATAAATATTTGAAAATAACACCAGACTTGCTTTCCATAATTCCTCAACCCCCTTTCATGTCAGGCCAACCCCTCCACCAATCCCCAAAAGAGCAGGTCACTCTCATCACTGTGCTCTGTTCTGTTCTCCCAAAGAACAAATTCTCCTCAGGCCTCTGTCAAGTTCCTCCTTTTCCATGAAGGTTTTCTTCACCCTTTTTTCCTGAATAAATATTATGCTCACAATTTGTGCTATGCGATTAATTATCTGGTTCCATATTCCAGTGTTTAATGCATGTAAGTCTGTCGTCCCATCATCACCACCAAAAACGTAAACATCTTGAAAAGCAAAAATGTGTATGCTGATTGCACCTCTGAAAATCCCCTGCATTTGCTAAGTACGCTGCAAGCATTCAGTAAGTACCCTGTGATAATGTTTACTGCATGAAAAGTGCTGGGATGCAGGCACCACTAAGTTCCAGCTCATTTATGTAAAGACCAGAAGGGTAATGCAATTTCTGTATTTGAGGAGAGCTCACCCAAAGAAGGACCCATTCTTCGCGGAGGTTGGTTTACTCTGCAACTAGATGTAACATCATTGTCAGTGTTTCCCAAATTTATATTGGGCATTTATATCTATATTTGGGTAAAGGAGGGAGCCCAATAAATGTGAGAGAAATACAATCATCTCTGAGACAGAGAGAGAGAGAGAGAGATCCTTAAGTCTATTTTTCCTGCATTTACCTCAGAACTCAAACTTACTCTTAACATAGTACCAAGAGTGATGGGGATAACGATGCTATTTCATCAGTATTTGGCCACGTCGATAGGATTCTTCCTAGTCAGACATATCAGAGTTTAAAAAACAAATGGTAAAAGTGTAGTAATCATGATGGTTTGTATGGGCGTCTCCTTCCCAGATAACCAATGTCTCTAACATGCAGACAGTGATGCCAGAACTTGAATGTGATCATTTGCATCGGGAGCTTCCAAACCAATTGTTTCTTTTTCCAGCTGGAGAACAGAATTTGTTCACATGAAGTGAGCCAAGGAGTAAACACTGCCTTTTGTTTCTAGTAATCTCGATAAATCTCCTCCCCTAGGTTTCTCCCTGAAATTGCTTCTTAGCTCAAAGATGCCGGTTAGCAGGAAAAAATTGGGCGGGGGGCGGCGGGAGTCATGAGCTAGAAGCACTGACTGTGGAACCAGGCTACCTAAAGCCAATCCTGCAGCTCTCAGTCCTAGCCGTGAGACCTGGGAAAGTGTTTCAACCTCTCTGTGCTTCATTTCCTCATCTGTAAAACACAGATAATAATAGAACTTACTTCAAAAGGTTATTATCAAAATTAAATGAGATAATTTACATAAAGTCCTAGAAGAATATCTGGCTCATGGTTAGAGTTATAGAAATAATAGCTATTGGAATCATTATTATTATCATCTTACTATTATTAGCCTCTGAAGAAGAAAGAATAATAGTTATGAATTTCATAAACTATTTTAACACTAAATAGATGATAGTAATGTCACTGGGAATTTGCATATAAGTTGCAAGTAAGGATTCTTGAAACCAAAGAGACTTACTTTAATAACAGCCCCAAATTAAACTATCTTCTCAAAATCTATGGGTTTGGGGTAAAAGATGAAAGTATTTATGGGGAGTTCCCTGGTGGTATAGTGGCTTAAGGCTTCGGCACTGGCGCTGTCAACGCTGCGGCCTGGGTTCAATTCCCAGCCAGGGAGCTACCCACATACCACCTCCCGCCTCCCCTACAAATTTAAATAAATAAATAAATAAATAAATACATTTAAAAAAGAAAGTATTTATGGACAGCGAGAGAGTGAAACTATCACAGAGATTTCACATTTAATAGGTACAGGAGCTAGTAAGTAATGTCTCTTGGTTGCGGAGTATAGAAGAGGTAAAATTGTGGCTTGTAAGGGTGAACTATATGTACTTATGGAGCTAAAAGCATAGTAGAACTTCCAAATCAATAAGGGGAAAAGTATAAAGGAAGTAAATTTGAGTCACAGGGTCAAAATATGGAGAAATTTTTGAATACAAATTATCTAGAAAGCAATGAAAAGGAGAATGTTTTATTCTAAAACTTGAGAGGCACACTAACTCTGTATTCAGGGGAAAAAAGTATAACCTTAGGTGCTTTTATTAGTTTAAAAAGGCAGAAAAATAAGTGCACAAAGTATTTAACTTAAAAAGTGATGAAAAGACCAACATAAGTAAAAAGACAGTAGGAGCTGATGCTTAATCAAAGGAAATATGAAATTAATGAAACAAGGAAAAAATAACCAAAGAAAAAAATAGAGTGAACAAAAGCTGGTATTTTAAAAGACCAATAAATTACATAAACACCTGGCAGCCTGATTAAGAAAAGAAAAACACAAAAATATAGACCATTAAGAATGAGAACAGGAATACAACTGCTCTTACAGAAGAGAATGAATCGAGACCATGAGTGTGCCACAAACTATGGTACGTTCACATGGAACAATCCCAAGTGACTAGCTAAAAAGCCTGGGTTTAAATTAACCCAGCAGAACGTCCATGACTTACTGTTAAGTGAGAAATACAACCACTGAATAGAGCGTGACATTTGTCCCCATTTCTGTAAAAACAAGCAAGCACTTCAAAATGCCCAAGCATGTGCCGACGAGCACGGGAAGGTGCCAGAAGAGGACACTAGGTGTCCACGCTGGTTGCCTCTGGAGCGTGAGGGGAACTACACTGTCTCTCAATTAACTGGGTACGATGAACCTCATTGCACAATTTTAAAATAATCCTTAAAAGAAAAGTAAAACGAACATATTAAAAGTGCTACTCTGCCTGTGCGACAACGACGTGCGGGTGCCGTGCCGGCCCCAGGCAACCGCACCGGCTCGCGGCCAGCGGCTGCAGGGCTGGCCTCCCCTGTCGCCTCCCCTGGGCGGAGAGCTGATGGCGCCTGCTAGCCTCTCTGCAGACGACCCAACCCGCCGGTGATGGTCTTACCTTCCAACCACGCACACTCCCCTGCATTGGAAAACGTCTCTTCCGGTTTGCTTAATGGATAAACATCCCCGGAGTTTATTTTAAAAGTATTTTTATCTCCTCTCCAAGTGTATAATCTCAGACATTCCCTTCCCTTTTTTGTTCTCTACAGAGAAACTTCCAGCCCCACCCCACCCCACCCCGGCACAGAAAGCAGGGGAGTGTCACCCACCGTTTTAAAGAGAGAAGATGACCTATTTTCGGAGTGTAACACCTCCCTTCCAAGGTATTTCTTTTAGGAAACTTGCACTTCTCCAATCACAGGCATTTTTCTTTTCATCTTTGACTACTGACCTAGAGGCCCAGGACTGCCCCACTACACGCCTCCCCTTCTGACACAAAATCCCTGCTTTCAGGTTCCAGTTGGTTGACTGTATGTCCTGCGTCATGTTAACTCTCATAACAAAAGCCCCAGGCCTATACCGGGCCTGTAAAAGTTCTCCCGTGCCCCACTGTTTCCGCACAGAGTCCACGCAGAGAGTGGAAGCCATTAGTAGAGGCGTTTAGACACGGCAGTGCAGACCGAAGCTGGGTATTGGTGTCAGCCCCAAAGAAGCCCTCAGGCCCATAAAGGTGGTGGGGCGGGGAGTACACAGGGGTTCCGGTTCACGTTCTCCTCCATTGGCCAAGGGGTCTGGCCCCACACGGTAGGCCTGCCACCAATGTCTCAGAGAGATGAGGGGGAGGGTTTGAGAGGAGGCAGGACAATGGGGAAAAAATGCAAGCTTTAACCATCATTATTTAAAGCATTTATATTTCCTAATTTTTGACGTTCTAGGGCAAGGGGTTGGTAAACTTCGTCCCACTGGCCAAATCCTGCTCAACTGCCCATTTCAGGAATAAAGTTTTATTGGAACACAGCTATGCCCATTTCTTCATATTGTCTATGCGTGACAATAGCAGAACTGAGAAGAATTGTGACAGAGACATAGGAACTGCAAAGGAAGCTTGCGGACCTCTCTTCTAGAGCAAACAGGCTATCTGCTCTGGCAATGATTACAAATAATTCCATGAGCAAGCATGCCCTTAAAAATGAGGGCATGAGGGATTAATAAGAACCAAGAACCAGGACCCCCAGAAACCCCAAACAAACTCTCAAGAGAAGAAAGATCTCAAATCAATGACCTAACCTTCCACCTTAAAGAACTAGAGAAAGAAGAGCAAACTAAAACCAAAATAAACAGAAGAAAAAAAAATGTAAAGATCGGAGCAGAAATAAATGAAGTACAGGCCAGAAAAACAATAAAGAAAAATCTGCAAAACCAAAAACTGCTATTTTGCAGACAAAACTTTAATAAACTGACCAAGAAAAAAGATGAGAAGACTCAAATTACTAAAATCAGGAACAAGAGGGAGGACATTACTACCAATCTTGCAAAAACAAAAGGACAATAAGGGAATCTAGGGGGACAATTATATGCCAATAAATTAGATTGCCTAGATAAAATGGACAAATCCATAGAAAGACAAACTAACCAAAACTGACTCAAGAAGAAAGATAAAATTAGAATATGTCTATATAAGTAAGGAGATTGAATTAGTAATCAAAAAACTTTCTACAAAGAAAAGCCCAGGACCCATGGTTTTACTGCTAAATTCTACCAAACGTTTAAAGAAGTATCAATACCCATCTTTCACAAACGCTTCCAAAAACTAGAACAGGAACACCTCCCAGCCCCTCCCATGAGGCCAGCATTGTCTTGATAACCAAAATCAGACCAAGATATCACAAGAAAACTACAGACCAATATCCTTCATGAATGCATATGCAGGAATCCTGAACAAACTACTAGCAAACTGAACCCAGCGGCATGGAAAAAGAAGTGTGCAGCGAGCACACATTGACCAGAGAGACCAGGGAAGCAGAGGCATGAGAAGATGCTGATCAGAGGGCACTGACGATCCTGACTGAGGCCCCCAAGCAAAGCAAGCCAGGAAGGGGACGTGATGGCTGCTTTGTCAGTAGCTGCCAGTGCTCAGAAAATTTCTTCTTTGCGAACATCTTTTCTTCCAAGCTAGCCCACGTACAGGTCCACTGCATGTCCCCTCTCAGCACCCCAGAGCCCTCTCTCCGTGGCAGGTGCTTCCCACCCGTTTAGCACGGGTCCCGTGTGTGGTATCTGCTACCGGGGTCGAGCCTGTTATCTATCCAGGGAGTGAGAAAAGTGAGGACTGCTATTGGTCCGTCTTGCAGCCTGCTTGGCTATAAAATAGCAGAAAAGTAAGAACTGGATGTATAAATCACAGCATAATAAAATAAACTGACTGTTTATTACTCACCTTGCAAACTACTATGCTTTAAGATCTTTCTCCAGTAAAAGCAAGTGCTTTTTAAGAGTGCAGTGACACTACGTCTGCCTTCCATGCATCTGTCCTACACACACACACACACACACACACACACACACACACACACACACAGCTTTGTGCTGTTGGAGAATCAGATGTATTTATGCTAAAGTACCCTGCCCCTATTGCTTAAAAAATAAAAGAAACAAAACCAATGCTTTCTTTGAGGAGACCCTTGTAGTCTTACTCAGACAAATTCTTTTCTTTATGCTGTTTTTACAACCACCCACCACCCTTCACACAATCATAAAAGCCCTTTTCAAGCCAAGGAATGCCTACAAAGAGCTGCTTCTTAATGTCTGAACTTGTTTCCTCCACATTAGGTCACCATCCCTGTGTTTCAGCTAAATAAGCCTGGCCATTCCTCCCTCCTCACTGGTTTTCTGAAAGCCATCGGCCACCCTGGTGACGCAGCCTCCTCATTAGTATTCTCCGTGTCAGACAGGCGTCCGTGCGAGGTCTTCCAGCCTCCCCGTGAAGGCCGTCAAGCTATCAATGCACCTAAAGCTCCAGCTCCTTTGAGAAGTGCTTGCTTCTAGGAAAATCCTTTGGCACAGGCAAAATGTCCCCTCTTCAGCATGAAGGTCCCCCAGGGCGTGGGTCATTATCCTGCACTCACCTTCCTAGAACAGGCAGCAAGAAAGTTCCAGCCCAGGGCCTGCCTCCCTGGCCAAACTCGGATTCCATGAGGCACAAGAGGTGGAGAGAAGGGAGCCCTGGCCTAAGGGTCAGGACAAATGGGGGCAATTTTCCCAGCCTCCTCTCCCCAGATCCAATGAGAATGGGGATGAGAAGTGGTGGCAAACAGTAGGCAAGGGAGATGTCACACACTGTTGGCCTCAGGACACAGTTCCCCTGCCCCAGCAGCCCAGGCTCACCTGTCCAAATACGTACAGCAGCCCAATCGTGCCTCCGGTCTGCCCACCCAGGACTGAGGAGATCATGGAGTAGACACCCCCACTGCCAACACCACAGTGCTCCCCGACACCAATGCCAGACAGCACAGTGACGAGGGCCACCAGGATGACGAAGGACACCAGGAACATGCCCATGAGCACTCCTGTGTTTCCCTGCAGTGGGACAGGAAGGAGCAAGGTCAGGGTTAAGATAAGGAGGCCCCACCAGACTCGCCCCATGAGCACTGACCGCTTCTCCCCACACTCCCAAAGGTGGGGTAGCTGGAAGAGGACAAAGGCAGCAGAGCAAGGCCTGGAAAAATTTCCAGATCAAGGCAAATGTCCTTGCTTCCAAGGCTTCCGTGACTTCCCATCACCCACAGGGAAAAGTCAAAGTTACGTCACATGCCGATGAGGCCCCTCCTGCTCTGTCCCCTCTCTGCCTCCCAGATCTCTCACCCCTTTGCGGACCCACCCCCCACAATTCACCCTGTGCCCCAGCCTGAAGTCACACGTCCTCTCCCCACCAGCCTCTGTCCATGCTGGTCCCCTGCCAGGAATGCTCATCTCGCTTCCTTGCTAGGCTCACTCCTTGCAGACTCCGTGTTCAGGAGTCTCCTCCTCCAGGACCCGTCCCTGTACCCCTTCCTCTGGGCTCCGGCAGTACCCACAGCTCAGTACCTAGTGCTGATCATGCTGGGTCTGTCTCCAGGCCGGTCTTGACCTCTGGGCTGTGAGTTCCAAGAGAGCGGGATTATGTTTTATTCAGTTATATTTTATTTGGGCAATTTCTTATTTTGCCAATTTTATATTTTTAATGATCTATAATTACTATTTTCTTTCTTTCTTTGTGCTTTTAAATTGTCTGCATGTGATAATAAAATATCCTGTACTAATCTCTAAATGTTATGCCAAAACCACCACTCTAACCTTTTCCAAATTACCAGTAAGCTGCCAAACCATGTAGAGCAGCGGTGTCCAGCTTTCGGCTCCCCTGGGTCACACATAAAGTACACTAACACTAACGATAGCTGATAGCTTAAAAAAAAAAAAAAAGAGTTTGTGCATAATTTTTGTCATGTTTTAAGGAAGTTTACAAATTTGTGTGGGGCCACTTTCAAAGCCATCCTGAGCCACATGTGGTCCTCAGGCCACAGGCTGGACAAGCCTGTTGTAGAGTTAATATTGTCTATTTAAAAATCATTTTGCTGTGACCTCTACCAATTTTAATTTTATACCATCTCCTAGAAGCTCTATCTTATTTTTGGCATTTCACATTTGCCTTTCTGTCCATGATCAAATATAATTTTTCAGGTAAAACTAACATTAGAACCATAAAACAGAGATCGCTCTAGGGCCTCAAAGGTGGCCCCAGTGATCCCTGCCTGCTGGCACTCATGCCCTTGTCGCATCTCCTCCCCTGGAGTCGGGGCTGGACCTAGTGACTCCCTTCCAGAACAGAACACCGCAGAAGTGATGGGATGTCACTTCTGGGATGATATAAAGAGGCTGTGGCTTTCCTCTTGGGCACTTGCTTTCTCTCACTCTCTCAGATCACTGCCCTGGGGGATGCCAGCTGCATGCAATGAGGCAAACCCCGTGAGGAGGCCCACATGACAAGGCCTGTCAAACACTACATAAGTGATCTTGACAATGAACCTGCCCCAGTAAGGCCTCGAGATGGGACAGCAGCCCTGAATGACAGCTCAGCTACAACCCCATGAGAGACCTACGCCAGAGGCACCCAGCTAAGGTACACCTGGGTCCCTGAACCAGGGGGGGTATAAGATAACAGAAAATAGAAGACGACATATTTGTTGCTTTAAGCTACAATGTGTTGGGATAATTTGTTATGCAGCAACGGATAACTAATACAACTGTACCTTCACTTTGGGGACAGAACTGACACTTCTGGATAGCCATTTCTCAAAACAAACAAACAAACAAAAAAAAGCAAAAACAGAAAAACATACAACCCAATGGGAGGGTTTAAGTAAGTTGACCAGATGTACTGTTTTAAACAGGACAGAAAACAATGCCACTGTCCCATTTTATTTTATTTTATTTTTTATTTTATTATTATTATTTTTTTGTATGTGGGTAGCTCCCTGGCTGGGAATCGAACCCAGGCTGCAGCGCTGACAGCGCCAGCGACGAAGCCTTAAGCCACTACACCATCAGGGAACTCCCTGTCCCATTTTAAATGGTACATATGGTCGGCCTAGTCTCACTGGGCTAAATTCAAGGTGTCAGTAGGCTGACCACACATAGTCTTTGAAATGGGACAGTTGTTGTCTGTCCCATTTAAAACAGTACATCTGGTCAGCCTAGGTTAAGAGGAGGCCCTTAAAAAAATCAGAATAGAGAGAAGGTACCCTTCTCTCCTTGCACCTTTCCATAATTACCTGTAGGCACTAGCCAGGCTTTTCTTTGCCACCATGGCCAGCGGACGGGCCTCCCTTGGACACAGGCTAGAGAGATGTTGGGCAGTGAGGTGGCCCCAGGGAGAACCAAACACAGAGGTCGATCCCAGATGCCTGAGACTGCCTACCAGGACTAGGGGTCTGAGCTGGAGAACTTGTGTTTTTCTAAGTGGGAGCCCCTATAAGTTTGGCAGGAGTGTGGGGGGCATGAATTCTCAGCATCCATACCAGAGAGGTTGCTGACCCTGTCCTAAGCTTTCCACACATTAATAAAGAAAAACATCAGACCCACCTGGATATGGTCCAAGGCCTTTTAAAACTATGCTTCTACCTTATTTTCAATTCTCACCATTACAAATATTGGATTCCAAAAGATCATAGTTAAAACTCTGTTGTGGAATATCAACTTATATACACAATAAGGCTAGATCGACAAATTTCATTTTGGGTTATCTGATAGTAAATTAAAATTTACATGAACATATGAAGTTTGAAACTTTAAAAAATCTAAATGACAAAAAGTTAAAATTGTTAAGTATTCATTACTTTAATCATATTCATTGCCTTTATCATAAACAATATACAATTAAGAATTCAACTATTTTTGAGTCTATAAGTCAGATGCTATCAAGCAAACTGCTGTGTATGATCCATACTAGCTTTAAATTTTTACCTCATAGACAAATGGAAGATTCAGTTAATTTTAATTTTCCAAATGTTCTCAGAAAGAGTTATCAGAAGCATTCTCCAGTTATAAAACACAGGTGGATAATCCATTTACCCCAAATGAACCATCTGTGTGTGTAGTGAGGTAGCAATGAAAGACTCCATGCTTTTTTATGGACTCGAAGCTCAGGGAATAGAACAAGAGCTTAGGAAGGTCTGGCCTCCTGAGGGGGCCTAAGAAACCCATACGTTCTACTACAGCGAAGCTTTCAGCAAATTTGCCTGTGTGATGATTAATTACATTGTATCAACCTAGCTAAAATATGGTGACCAGTGTTTTAGTTAAACACTACTCTAGATGCTGCCATAAATGTATTCTGTAGGTGTGATTAACATTTACCATTAATTGACTTTAAGGAGATGTCCTTCCATCATGTGGGTGGGCCTCACCCAATCAGTTGAAGGCCTTTATTGCAAAGACTATGGTTTCTCAAAGAAGGAATTCTGTCTCCACACTGTAAAATGGAATCTAGCCCTTGCACTCAAGCCTGAAACATCAATTCTTACCTGAATCTTGTTTTTTGGATTTGCCAGCCCCCACAATCACGTGAGCCAATTCCCTGAAATCTCAATCTCAATCTCTCTCTCTCAAAAAAGAGAGAGAATTTCTCTGAAGAACCCTGACTAACACATTCTACACCCTGAATGCCCCCCTCTCTCTTTCACTTGTTGAGTCCAGCTCACCTTTCAAGGCCTGATTCAACCGCATGTCCTCCAGGAAGCTCTCGTGGATACCTCAGCAACCATATATCCACAGCCTAGACACTCCTGAGGGATTTCATGCTGCTTTGGGACCCACCTCGCTTGGATTCCTGATGCGAACTCTAACCACCATGGCTGTTAACTCACTGGGAGGATGGACAGGGTCTTGTATTTTTTTATAACCCTATTGGCACTTAGTAATGCCTGGCACACACTAGGTGCTCACCGATGTTTGATTCTTGACTGGCTGGCTGTTCTGAGCAGCCTGCTGAGTTTATTGAAGTCAAGGGAGAAAGTACAGTGTGAAGGGCTGAGTCTCCCACTCAGGAGACACATTCACCTGGAAGGTCCCAGGATGCTTTCACATAAGACGTAAAGAAGAGGCCTCTATGGAGGAAGACAAACCTACCCCCACGATCTCATGTGGGAGGTCTTCCCCCAGACAATCTGGCCCTGAGCATAGGCGGTAGCCCTACACACACACAGGGTTGGGGTGTGGTGGGAGAGGCAGCAGTGTGGGTGAGGAGCTGGTGCCACCAGGAGGGCACCAGAAGAGTGGGAAATCACCAGGAAAGCTGGAGAGGGTCACAGGCTGGAGGCAAACTGGTCTCTCTCTGGCCCACCTCGAGTCGTACCCACAACATGCCCTGATTTCTGTGGTCACATTTCTATTATTAAATCCAGGCTGAGGCTTCCATCGGAACCTCTATCTGAGGTGCAGCTTCTCAGGATTCTCATTTTTAAAAGCAAGGCTAGCTACTTAATGTGCATGTTTCTTGTCCATGTTTCTGGAGTATCTGTGCATCAGGATTCTCTTCTGTGAAATGCCCCAAAGTGACAGAGCTACCCATGTCACCGGCACACAAGAGACTCCAGGGCCACCAACTCGTCACTCACCACCAGCCAGCCAGTCCTCAAGAAAAGGACAACCCCAAAAATGTTGATCATGCAGGACGTGAACACACCATCCCAGGTCCCGAACAGCACTGGCTCCCATGCAAACAGCTGGGTCTTCCACCAGGGCTGGGGCTGGGCCAGGCCCCCCTGAAAACAGAGCACACAAAGGTCAGCTCAGTAGCACTCGGAGGGCCAGCGAGGGGAGGGGAAGGAAAGTGCACCCAGAGGAGGTAGGCGAACTCAGCTTTAGAATGTTCACACCTTGTGCCCACAGGGCAGCCCTGTGCACACACATACACACAGTCTTGAAGGCTGAGTCTGCAAAAGGTCTCTCTTCTCTCCTAACAGCAGGGACTCCTATACCCATATGCAGCCGAGACTAGCTGATCAGCAAACACATTCCCTTTCTGTCCGGCCACTCGATAGACGGCATTTCCCAGTCTCTGCAGGTAGGTGTTTGCCGTGTGCCTGAGCTCGGCCCGTGGAATGTAAGTGGAAGTGCTATTGCACTTGTAGGTAAATGTGGGATTCCGGGTTCCAGCTCAGGCTGTGGTCATGAGCTGTGGGTAATGCCACTGTCCCTCCAGTCCTAGAGGGGATAGCAGCTTCCAGCAGTTCCTAATCGTTGGGTAACCTTACTTGATGTTTTTTGCTCCTCCAGCCCTTCTAACACTTCTATAATGAATTCTGCAAATAAATCCCCTGTGTTTAGAATACCTGGCATGGTTTCTGTATTCCTGGCTGAACACTGACTGATACGGTGATCTCTGAGCCCTCTTCCAGGACTCTAAGGCAGCATTCCACAGTTGTCTAGAATCAGAGGCTAGGACGTGGTTAAACAGAGGCCTTTCTCATTTTTCCAATTCAAAAATAACAAGACACTTCCAGAACACGCAAATGGAAATTCTTTACTATACACCTTGTGGAAATACTAAAATGATCTTAAACAAAATCAGTAGCAACTTACGCTGTGAGTTTAGTTATTCATCTAAATCACTCGAGTCTTCCAATACCTTCAAACAACCAATGCAGTGATCAGTGATTCTGACCTGGGAAACCACTACGAACCACTATGAACCACTGTGTGCAATGCGTTTAACTGGTGTGTGTGTATGTGATCTATAAACATGTGAAAGCGCAAAAAAAATTTTTTAAGTAAGGGGGAAAAGTTAAGGTCACAGTCACAGCAGCATGGCCCCTTAAGTGGCTGAGAACCGGGAATGTGCCCCTGATTTGGGACCAAAGGTTGAGTCCAGTTGTACTTGATCCAAACAAAAGGAGGGGGTCCTTGCTCCTCTTTCCCCATTGTGTCATACACTCACAGATCACTCATCAGGGAATGTCAGGGAAGCCACAGGGACAGGTGGGGGACTCCTTGGTGTCCCCTGTCAGGTCCCTGACTCCAGCCGGAACTCCTTATATCTGTATTTCTCTTCCTCTGCCTTTCACAAACCACAAACGAGAAACCTCCTGAAAATCAATAAATGTGAGAACAGGGACCATGGCTCAGAGCACCTTATGCTTGTCCTTGAACCAAGGGACCTGTGTGGTGAATGTATGATTGTTTTCCAGGATTCTAATCTCAAAATTCAGGACGTGGCCCAACTTCCTGCCTCTGCTTGCATTCGGCTCCCTACCATGGCTTGGGACAGGCCTCTTACTTATTAGAAACAATAGTAACAACAGCAACCATCGGCCGTGAGGAGTAGTAATGTAGGCTGCTCTCAGCTTCCACTCCTGATCCTCACCACATGGCTGGCAGGCAGGCCGTGCGAGGGCCCGTTTGCAGCTGAGGCAGGACAGCCTGGGGGAGGGCACGCGGCTGCCCTAGTCCACCAGTGTGGATCCCGAGCTCCCGACTCTGAAATCTGGACTTGGCCCTGCACCCCAGGCTGCCTGCCCTTTTTGCTCCTAAGTTTTAATCGCTCAGGTTTCCATTTCTAACCATGTGGATCTGGCTTCCTTGTGAATATATCGCCTTACCCATAAAACTCCCATTTGAGTTTAGGAGCTTCTTGCTTCTTTCATCCCAGCCTTCAGTATTTCTACTCTGAAGACCTTTTAGCATCCGTGTTTATTTACCTAATGCCATATCAAACGCTTTCTCTAGCAGGATTCCACTGGA
Organism: Lyroderma lyra; assembly: GCA_004026885.1. NCBI lineage: Eukaryota > Metazoa > Chordata > Mammalia > Chiroptera > Megadermatidae > Lyroderma > Lyroderma lyra. The sequence goes on from PVJL010004352.1 coordinate 18,612, forward strand.
CTGAATCAGTCTTGAAGTTGCCTCCATCCTTAGGGACTTTACAGGTTCCCTCATCAACATAAACCCAACAGTGAGGACTATCCAGACACCTTTGTCATTCTTATCGCTTAGGAAGCTCCAAGGGTCTTAGGAGCTCTGTGCCAGGAATGAGGATGAAAACCAACAGGGACTTCTCATTTTGAATCACAGCATCACGACTGGCCGCTCCACAACCCGGTGCTGGCTCTGCCCGGCCAGCTCTCCTCACTTCCCTTCCGCTCCTGCTCAGATAGGCTGCACAGCATCAGCAGATATCCAATAGGAGGACAGAACAGCAGCTTCTCCCCCACGCGCAGGACCTCATGGGAGGCTAAGGAATCCCTCTCATCTAGGACATGCCCCTTCACAAAGGCCATGGCTCACAGACTCTCCCTGTGCACTCCTACCCAGTCACTTCCATCCCCTAGGGGTGGGGGAGGCAGAACAGCTGGGGTGACAACAGGTGATAGTTGGGCCAGTTTAGGGCTGTCTTGTTATGCCCCAGGGGAGCGATCTGGTCCCAACGGTTGATAACTCTCTTAGATCTTAATTGTCCTTAGATTTGGGCCCCAGTCATCAATTCCAAAACATCAAGAGTCCCATTTGACATTCCATGAGGTATGAGTAGACATACAGGTTGTGGGGTAAAGGAGGTGGCAATGGGACATGTGCTGTACCCTGCTACAGGGGAACAGAGGTGGGAACTGAGATCAAGGAGACAGCCCCTCAGAAGGGCACCCCTCAGAAGGGCACCATGGACATGCTCAAAGGTCAGGACCTTCGACTTGGCAGGTTCCAGGGTCCCGGTGACTTGGAGCCTGGACCTGGGTGATCACACCTCCGTGCTGCTCACTGCTAGGTCTTTCCTTCCTGAGCTCCCAGAACTAGAAGCCAGGCCTTCATGCCTCTGAGTCCAGGGGCCTGCACCCCACACTGTCAACACCCCGGATGTCTGGGGGATGTTTTTGTTCAGAGGTAGAAGTCTTTTTCCTGTGAATAGAGCATCTGGACACCTGAGCAGGGCATCTAGAAAGGCGGGGGATTGCACCTGGAATGTGCCCAGAGAAGGAAACACTGCTTCCTGCACCCGGCAAGCTGAGCTGAGCAAGAGAGAAAACTGCTCACAGGCAATGATGCGGGCCCACGCCCGAGAGCCTTTGGTCTCCGCACCTCCCGCAGGCCACCTGCCAGGCCTTCGTCAACACGGCTGAAATGTAAGATGACACCTTTTCTCTCTTCAGGCAGCTGGAGGAAAAGAAGCCAGGTGAGAGACCCGGCTTCTGCCCACTCAGGTCAGGAGTAGGTCAAAGCAAGATGCGGCCTGCCCCTTCCTCCCGAAGTACGCCCGCAGAGACTGGTTCTGCCTGGAGTGGACACGTGCGAGCCAGCAGTTTGCTTTCCGAAAGTTGGTTATTCAATTATTCGTTACACATCCGCGAATTTCCCAAGGTGGACTGCGATCCAGTGGGCAGAGTGGGCACACGTTTCTGTCCTGGGGCTCTGAACAGGTACCATGTGCTGGAGCTGGGCAGGGGCCAGCACGGCCACGGGCTCCACGGGCCGGAGTGCACCCACGGTAACCGAAGGAGATGCAGACGCCACACAGCTGTGCCGGGGGTTGTGTGCACTTTAGATGAGATGGTAATTGTGAAGGCTTTGGAAAGCGTGAAGAACAGCAGCCAATTTTAAACATGGGCGAGGGTCTTCATGGAAGATGGGAGGAAGGGCAAGCAGAGCGGTCTCATTGAGGGTGCGTTTTCCATTTTCCTGATGACCTCGTGCTCAGGTCTGAGGTGCATCCCCGCTGCCCGGCCCCCGCCCTTCGGTATTGCCCCGGCTGTAAAACAGCCGCCCCGTGATGGCTTTCACCTGACTGATGCTTTCACCTGACAGCTCTGCAGCGAAGGAGGCAAGGGCCCTGCGGGGTGGTCCAAGCCCGACCTCCCTGGGTTCCAGTCTGGCAGCACCCTGTCAATCCTGATTGAGTTATTCCTACAAATGGGAGAGCTTCGTGGCAGTGTGGGTTTCTTCTGCCACAGAACGCGTTTGGAAGCCAGTGTCTACAGGCAGTAGGTCCTGCATGCTTGATCCCTGGTTGGCTTTTCCTCGCCTGTGCTCTTAACCATCGTCCACGACTGCAAATCTCCCAAGGCACAACCTGGTCACACGCCCACACGGCCTCAGGAGTGGCAAGATCCTCAGAGGCCATTTAAACATTGAGGCTGATGGGAAACCCCTGCTTGAATTCTGCTGCCCAGGATCACACACCATGTCCTTCCCCACTGCTGCCCCTAGCACACAGCCACAGACACGGTGCTCTGGGCATCTGCTACAACACCACAAATGACAAAGGCCCGCAGCAACAACGCCATGGCCACCTATGTAAGAGCTTCCCCTTCTCTTCCCAGCCTCCTCGGCAAAACAGCCGAGTTTTTACTGCAGGACACAGGCTGCCACTAGAAAGTCTACCTGGATTTAACACCAGAAGGAGAAACATAGAACCTAACACCCTCCCCCAGTAACAGGTAAACCGGCTAAAGAATCAACTGCTAAAGGTTCATTCTTCTAGGTACTTCGGGGGTTCAGCTGATATATCTATTTAAGAATATTATGTACTGAGTAGTTTTGACTTTTGGAATCACGTCAATGTTTTACATACTCAAAATAAAACAAAATTAAATCGACAGGATGAGAGATAAAAATTAAACTATGCTAAGAGAAACAAATTAACCTAACTAGTTCAAATGAATAACCTAACCCCCTGAGGGTGGAAAAAGAAGTGACCAGAGAAACTTTTGAACTCAGTACTTATGTGCTCTCAGTCTAATGACAAAAATAATTACAATTAATATAAATTCTAGATAGAAATTTTGGTTTTTGCAGGGGTGGGAGTTACCAATTCAGAATCTACATTCTGTGAATTGTAGGACTGAGCAAATAAGGAAGTATATTGAATGGGTGTCAACTTTCTCACTGTTGCAGAAGGCTGTTACAACTAAGGAAAGAGAAAAAAATAGAAAAATGGACCATCGGGTGATGGATCATAATTAGAGATACCAGTTTGAATTTATGGTTTTTAGTATATAGAGAAAGATATAGAGCTAGATAAATATATGTATGTATATTTATTTATATTCTTTTTCCCTGTCCACTTAAAGGGTCTGTAAGTCAAGACATCCCAGTAGCAATAAACATACCTAACACCCAGATCTTGGTCTCTAATACCATTCCTCACTTTAAGGAGCCAGGGCTCTTTGCAAAAATGGCTGATTCAGGGCTGGGGCAGAGAAAGTACAAAATTAACCTGCAATATTTTGTGCCAGAACATAAGGAAGTCCTAAAAAATTATTAGGATGTGTCATAAAACATAGGAGCCAACTTGAAGTCCTCCCACTGGCCAAATCTGGAACAATTTGAACATCAAAATAAATAATAATAGCAATAGAATACTTATGGAAAAATAAGGATCTGAGTCCATACAGATATAAATAAAGGAATAAATTGAACTATGAGGAAGGAGGGAAAGGTCTTCTTTATAGTAGAGCAAAAAATATGAGGGCTGTCCAGAAAGTATCCAGCCACCCAATGTGAAAAATAAAGGCACTTATGGCTAGATTTTTCCAGACAGCCCTCGTATGTGGAAGGAATGCTGGTATTAGAAAAATTATGTTGCAACCATCACAGTAATAACTGATTTTGCCAAGAATCATCAATGGATGCTAAAGCTAGTGGGTGAAGAAAGATTGTTGAGGGACAGGAGATTTCCACAGTCTCAAAATATCCCCAAATCATTTATTAATTACAAAACAAAAATTAGTAACTTAGTGGGTTAACTAGAGGACACCACCTTAAAGAAGTAATCAAAGTGAACCTCATCAATAGTGGGACCCATAGAAATTCTGTACCTCCTGATACGATGCCCAGAAAGGAATACAGTATCCTTCCATGGGTCCCTGTCAAAAATACAAAACACAAGTCTAATCGTGAGAGAGTGTGCCCCAGAATGAGGGTTATTCTACAAAATAACTGGCCTGTGTTCTTCAAGAAATGTCAAGGTCATGAAAAACAAAGGCAGGCTAAGGAACTGTTCCAGAGGAGACAGAGAAGCATGATGACTAAACGCAACGTATGATCCTGGGTTGGATCAATCAGATCTTGGGCCGGGGTTGGGGGAGAAAGCTTTGCTATATTAGTGGAATAAGTGGCAAAATGGGGATGTGGAATTGTGGATTAGACAGTAGGATTTATCAATGCTTAATCTCTGGATCTCGATAAATACATTGTGGTTAGGTAAAAGAAAATTGTTGTTCTTAGGAAATACACATTGAAGTATTTATAGAAGGTGATGTAATGTCTACAAATTACTTTCAATTGTTTAGGAACTATATATATGTTATAGAATATAACATATATTAAAATATATTATATATGGACTAGAAATATATATACATATATAGGCAGAGAGCATGCACAAATAATAAAGCAAAAGGGAAAGATGTTAACAACTGATAAACTTGAGTTAAGATTTGTGCTATTGTAACTTTCTATGAGTGTAAAATTTTATCAAAATTTCAACAGTTTAAAAGTAACTCAATAATAATTTCAATAAAAGCCATTTTTATAAAAGGAGTCCACACATATTTTTTAAAAAATATCCTTTTCACTGTTGTACCCCTCGCATCCAACACAGAACAGGTACCGACTAAATGTGAGTAAGCTGAATGAATGAATGACCGTGCTTTATGAAGTGATTCAAGCGCCTCTCTTCAGATGGCAGAGTAAGCACTTTTCTACCTTCCAAATTACCATGAAAATGATAGAAAAGATGTAATTTTCTTTTTAAGCACGAAACTATAATTATAACTAGAAAAGGGAAAAAAACAAGTGCTATCAGCAGATCAGACATTTGGAGAAATTCCTGCAGATGGGCTTAGAGAGGCAGAAATAAGCAATGCAGAGAGCAGCCCATGGCAGCCGAGCAGAGAGCTGTCTTCAAGCCACCTGAGAAGCGCCAAGTACGAGCCAGCAAATCCTAGAAACAGACATGGGCCAAGGGCAATCCCTGAGTGTAACATCATGTTGAAGCCTTTATCACGTATATGGAAATAACATGTACGGCACCTAGGCAGCATAAAAGATAGGGAGAAGGAGCTGACAAAAGGGCCTATGTGATTGCCAAGTTCCTACAGTTTAAACTAAAGCGGTACAAATTTAAAGCATATATTTAGTCCCTAGCATAGCCATTCTCAAACTTAAGACCTCCTTACATTCTTAAAAATGACTGAGGTCCCCAAAGAGCTTTTGTTTATTTGTGCTATACCTGTCAATATTTACCATTTTAGAAATTTAAAGGAAGCTATTTTAAAATTTGTATTAATCATTTAAACATAAGTCCATTACCTGTTAAAATAAATGACATATATGAAAAATAACAACTTTCCAACACAAAAAAAAATCTAGTGAAAAGCGGTCTTGTGATATATTTCTGCAAATCTTTTTAATGTCTGACCTGATAGAAAACAGCTGGATTCTCATATCTTCTTCTTCATTCAATCTATTACAAAATACGGTTTTTGAACTTAATGAAAAGAAATTGTCCTCTGACACTTCTATAGTTAGAAAATGAAAGAGCAACTTATTACCATTGATCCATATAGTTAAAAAAAATTACTATCACTAAAAACATAACAGAATCATCAAAAAGAAACAGCAGAAGCTGCATACAAACTATAAGAATGGAAACTTAAAGACATTAAGACCCTGTTGCTCAAAAGCAGCAAAGCTTTAATGACTTCAGACTATGTTTTCTTCTCCATGAGTCCAATACCGTCTCTTGGTTATTCATTTAGACACACACACACACGTATTTTACTACCGTACAAGTTATTTACAGGTTTCAAATTTTTATAACTATAACCAACATGAAAATGTTCATGATAATTAAGAAAAAAATAAATTTGATAAACCTTGACAATGTAAAAATAATAATCCAACTAACAAAAAATTAGAAAGGCAGTGAGAGGGAATGGAAGAAGGAATAAATATGCCAATATTGGCTGTTTTCACATGAGGAAGCAGTAAGTAAACTGATATTAATTTGGAAACGTGGTCAATCAACTGATTAAGGTGTATTCCTTAAACTTATCATGATAACCACTAGGGAAAGTGAAATCCAAAAGGCTGTCTGTGGGGAATGGGGGTGCAGAGACGGGGGGAGAAGGCTTCTGGTTTCACATCTTTCTCGACTGCTTGAACACTTCCTTTATTACATTCATGTAGAGTTTTGGTGATAGAAATACTAACTTAGTTTTTTATTTGAAGGAAGCATTTAAGTTATAACATTGTTAGAAACATTTTAAAAGTAGAATGCTGACCTAGAGTTAGTAATCTGTTCATAACTCAAATTCATTTTAGCAGCGGATGGATGGACTCACCGGAAGGTACTTGTGACTTGAATCGTATTTTAAATGTATTGGATAAACAAGATAAAGACAGTGAAGCCTTTTGTAAAATTAATGGCTGTCCTTAAAAGTCTGTGTATCTTTTTTAAAATATTAGAATTTGCTTTTGCTTTGTGTTGTTCTTGACTGATAATTGCCTAAAATGAAAAGGAACAGTTACTCCAAATGAATCACGGCTCTCTGTTTTAGGTTAAATTCTATGAACAGTGCCTTTCATGTTAGGGCAAATTTATAGTCTGGATCAGACATAACTATTTTTGGTGCAGTGAGGGTTGCTAGGCCACCACAGCCTCAAGTTCATCAGCAAAAGTACCTAAATCCTTAACTGCTGACATGAACTATGGATGTGACTTACAAACTATCTGCAGATTAGGAAAAGAACAGTGTAGAATTTTTTACACAGACCAGTGGTTTTTACTCCACTATGTTTTTTTGCTTCTTTATGCTGTTTCCGTGAAGAAAAGAACACACATAAAAACAACACAAAGGAAATGTCAATAGGACCTTCCTCCAGAGAAGGGGTGATGCCAAGCATTAGCCTATTAAAAAATGTGCCAAGTCCTTTGACTTAGGTGTTAAAACTCAGAAAGGAAAAATAAACAATTTTTAAGAATCAGATTACATTATACTTGATAGTGATTTAAGAGCTAAAAGAGCCATTGACTTGAATTATACTCGGGAATGTATATCTCTTTAAAACTTACAACAATTATTTAATATTGTTTCATGAATATAGAACTATCTAGTGCTTAAACTGTTATCCGGAAGAGATATAGTTTAAAATGGAGGAAAAAAATCCGTGAAAACTCAGTTATCCACCCCTCCATCAGGCCAGACCAGGTTCTAGGCACCAGTTAGTGGCAACTTAGACTGAAAGAATACTAGCGGGACTCCTCACTTAACAAACACACTCTGTTCCTAGGACCAGGACGTTCAAGCGAATTGGTCAACAAGCAAGGACCGTAAAGGCCATGTCTTGTGGTGTGTCATGGCGCCATACTTAGAAATAAAATACGTGACTGCGAACGCTTCGTGTAGTGAATATTAACTGACTGTGGGAAGGAGACAAAGACTGAGAAAGGGGGTTCCCGAGATGCCACAGACTGAGGGATCCTCCGCACTGGAGAACTGGTCCTACGTAAGTCAGAGAGGTCGTTAAAGAGGTACGTCGTTGAGTGAGGAGTGGTTGTACCTCAGAGTCATTACGATTCTCCTTCTAGACCCCAACTACTGAATGATGGAAGAGACTGTATTTTTTCTGTATCTGGCCATGGATGAAATGTACTCCAAGGCACTAAGGAGTTTTAAAGTCACCTATCCAGTCATTCACAACTAGGTAGAATGTATTAATCATGTGTTTGCTTTTCTGCATCTTAGGTTGTAACATCTTAAAAATCTTGCTGGTCAGGGAGAGAGTGACCCTCCCAGGGTTAACATTTCAATTCTTAGAGATAGCCAAGGGTTGACCAGGAGCACGCCTTTCATATGCAAACCAACCACTTGGGAATCTGTAGCCCAAGGGGCCCCCTTAATGTAACTCTCACACACCAAGCCAACATTTCCCCTGCGCTAAATCATCTCAGGGCCAGGTACTAGGTAACTAGAAGCCACCCCTGCAGCCCACAGCCTACCAGATCGAATCAAAGCAGCCAGTCCGAATCTGCCCTGCATTGCTTCTCCCACTGAAAGGCCAGCAAATGCTCCGACCCAGGCTTTCCCTTCGCTCCTGCTCCTGCCTCCCAGACAGGTCCTGACGCTTCCTTCCTCTGTGGCCCTGTGTGGCATAACGTTCCCCTTCTCTTGGAAAATGAAAGTAGTAATTTCTTCTTTCAATGGCGTTGAGCTCTCTGTGTCATCACTCTGTCACCTCCATAAATGAAGACCCTGGTACAAATGAGACTGAATCCCACCTAATTCATTTCAGTGAAGAATCACTTTCATTCCAGGTTCTAGGACACCTTCATCCAAAAAATGTCTCCATTCTACTTTTTACAGACATGCAGCATTTTCAGCCCTGTTGTCACTTCCGGGGTTGACCTCTTGGGCTAAATAACAAATAGGGCTACAAAATGGAAACAGGGAAAGAGGAGAAAGAACAGGAAAGGGTGATAGTGCCCACATGAAAGCCTCAGACTCAACCCAATCCTGAGAACCATTTCTGGCTGCCCTTCTCTCCGGATTCCAGGACCATAGGCCTCTTTTCCTCTGCCACCTCCCAAAGTTACCACTGGGGATTTTACAGTGAAACTGATAGTTGAAGCATCAAGACCTTTCACTTGCATTGAGTTCCTTCCAAAGATCATACCTAATTTCGTATTTGTAATTTGTATCCTTTTTACTAAAGACAATCCCTAAAAAATCTAACAAGCTTCATGCACTACAAAAAATGTGAGGGTGAGAATATTTATACTTTAATCTTTATATTTATAATTATTTTAATCTTTATACTTAAATATTTATACTTTAATCTAGAAGCTCCAGATAGGAGCCCTCCTTTTCTACCCAACTATTCTGGGTCCCCGTTTCCTTACCTGTAAAAGGAAGGGCTCACAAGACAGTTTTGTCTCAAGTTCCCTTTTCTTTTCTCCTCGTTTGCATTCACTTCTCTACATACTAATAAGGCAATATGCTATTAGCTCGCATGTGGCTGCTAAGACTCCCTTTTCATGTTGGCTTTTTAGAGATGCAAAAACTCTAAAAAGGCTGGAAAAATGCATAGCAAAAATACAAGTCAGTTCTTAACTGTACACTGGCTAATGAGGATGCAGAGTACAAGAGCAAAGATTGGCAATGAAGCCTGACACCAATGCTCAAAATTATAAACTGAAGATAGAATGCATTAAGACCATCCCAGAGCTATATTATGGGGTCATGGGTCAAAGGCTTGGTTCTAGCCTCGCTAATCTCTGCATGTGTCTTTGAGCAACTCATTCAACAGCTCTGAGCTTGTTTCTTGACATTCTAAGCAAGGATACTAAGGACCCCTCGGTCTCTAAACATGTTCACTCCTATCTGCCTGTCTCGCCAATGCTAATACCTTTCTATTCACCAGTGCCCCACAACTTGACCAGACTCTCTCTCTTACACCATGCCATGCTAACCTAGGTAAGCCACTGAATTGGGGAGAAGACAGGGAGAGAGCAAAGGTGAAGAGGACAGAGAAGGGAAAGGGAGGCCAGAAAGTTAGACAATGCTGGGGCATGGTACAGGGTTATAGGTGGTCACACCCTGGAAGCCAGTCTGGACACATCTGCTCCCACACGTGGGCCAGGTGCCATGGCTTTGATGGGGTACCCACTTCCTGGGTCTGTATTGGGTTTTTTTCTAGGGTGATTATCTCAGCCCAGCCAGATGTTAGCCCATAGACATCCTAGAAAAGGGTTCCCATGGACCTACTTCTACTGGAGCTCACATCTTTGAAGGAAGCTGGATGAAGAAGAAAGAAAACGAATCACTCATACTAGCTAATCTGCTGTTTTTAGTGGCTTGTTCTCATGTCATAGCATGACACAGCTTCCCTTTAAGTTTCTTTGAAGACCATCCAAACCTGGGAGAAGGAAGACAAAAGCCTCAGATTAGTTAGAGGCATTCCTTACTCCATAATAATTAAGAGATTTCCGTTGTGATATCTCCAGCAGTAGCTAGAGCTGAATTTTCTTACTATTCCCAATGCTCCAAGTATTTGATCCTACTGAATTGCAAATCTCACGGAGCATGTCTACTTGCTATCTCCCTCAGGGTACCTGCTTTCTCCTGCCAGCTTAATCTTCCTGACCCACCAGGTCCTGTCACAGTCCTCTCTGTCTAGTGATTGGCAGAGACGAGTGTGGAATCTAAGGTTGTTAGCCTTCCATTCACCTCCCGATGGCACGAGCTGCTCCTTAACTTTCCAGGCCCATGTTCACGAACAGCCTACTCTACTGGGTTTCAGTGTAACATCTCTTCATCCAATCATCCAACATGCATTGCATTTACTGCTTACCGTGTGACAGGCACTGGGCCAGATCCTTCTGCATATGACATAAAAACCCTGAAAATCATGTACACTCAACTCATCTTACAGTTGTGAAAACGGACTAAGAGCCTTTGGGTAAATTGTCCAAGGGCTCAGCACATCTAGTACACACTTAGAATTTGGAACCCAGATTACCAGGTTCAAGTTCACCACCAAACCACACCACACATCAGTGACGTGCCTGAGGACAGAGACACCTGGAGCGAGACCCATAGATGCCACAAGTTCAGTCAGTCCTTGGACCACACAGACACACACGTACTCCCAACCCAGACCCAGCTAGGCCTAGAAAGTACCCCACCCTCCGCAACAGACTGTGCGGGTTATCCTGGACAACATCCCATGTTCTGGATTTGACTACTGGAACATCCTGGATTTAGGATTCCTGCCACAGGTCTTCTACATGACGTTACTGTCCTGATTCATGCATTTATTTACCAACTGAACCTTGTGATCATTTTATATCACCATTTCATTGACTAAATATACACCCCTTACCTTACTTTTATCATTAGCCAACATTTACTGAACGCTCACTCTGAGCCGAGCACTACACTAAATATTTCCATGAATTATCTCTCTTAATCTTTGTAATTCTCTACTGAGGAGTTTGACTACATCCCCAGGCACCTGAATCCAACACCAGGCGACCATGAGTGTTGCCATCAATGCACAGCAGGAGGAAACACATATATTTACATTTGCCACCTGTCTCCCCTCGCAGCGAGCACGCCTTTCGTGCTCTGGGGCTGTGTGGCTATTGTTCCTTGTTTTGAGAATTATCATTCAAAAGTAAAATATTAAAAATCCTGTCAAGTGTTTCAGAAAGTAAGTTTAGGAAAGCAGTTATACATTTCTGTGTTTTGTAAGAATGAATAACAATAGGAAATATTTATACTTTAATGTAATCATTTATTTTAATAAAATGTACCACCTTGACTGTATTTAATTAAAAATCTAAATACTTTAATTATTGTAAAATTATTATTAAGTGTGAAACTGTTTCAAGGATTTTGCTCCATTTATAAGATTTTTAAATATGTTTTCCTGTGGCACTATCAACAAGGATGTTTTATATGCCATATTGTGCAACATTTTGTAATAAATTTTTTATGTCGTCAATGCCATTAGATTCTAATTTATCTATACTTAAATCTAATTGATGCCACTTAGTAGTTTTGAGTATTTTTTGCTAAAATTAAATATAATGGTAAATGTATTACTATGTAACAAAAATTTAAGATAAAAATAGTGTCAGTTAAATACAAAGCAACTCGAAATGTTATTGTGAAATGCATAAAACAGTCAAAATGTCAACTTTTTATTTTTTGTAGTTTTTGACGTATTTTGAAACAAACAAACAAACTTGAAATCAATTAACGCAGTGAAAGGGTTGAAAATCAACTCTCTTAGGGCCGTTACCACAGTTTAACTTGTATTATCCTTATCTGTCACTTGTTCATTTGGTTAGTCAACTAGCATTGATTGTCCACTTAGATTCCAGGTACTGCCTTCGGTACCTGGAAGGTTCTAGTGACACATCAGGTTAGTGAGAAGTATCAGCAAAGAGCAGCCTCAGGGAAAGACACAAGCACAGAGCCTGGGGAACTTTGCCGGAAGATGGGGCACCAAGAGGAGGCTGCAGAGGACTCTGGGTGGGTCAGACTGTGCAGGAGCTCAGCTAAGGAGTTTGAACACTGGGTGGTAGACTTGGGGAGCCACTGAAGGTTTTAAAAAGGGGAGAGCACATCACAGCCAGGCCTTAACAGATCTTTCACACAGAGATGAACCAAGAATGTCTCACTTGTCTCTCTTTTGGGAATCCCTGGGGACAAGGGCCTCACGTTTTCTGTCTGCACATTATTTTCATGCTAAACACAGATGCATTATTTCAGAAGGTGTCCACAAGTATATGTTAAGTGCATAAACACTCATGTGCAGTCTCACACACCCAAATAAAATACGTGGAAAGTACAGTGAGACTGAGCAGGCTAAGGAAAATGCGAAACCCGTAACAAACCAGTCTCTCTGAGGGTCCTCGACCCCATGAAGAATGAGGCTACAGGCCTTTTCACTCAGGAGTGAACAGCTCTGGGAAACGGTTCTGAAATATTTTCGAGGCGCTCCTCGGAGTCTCCAGTCACTCATTTCTAAGCAGCTTGCACACTCCCTGGGCTGGGTGTGCGGAGCAGGAATACCACCCTGGGCCTGCCGGGGCGAAGGCGAGCAGTGCCTGCTGCTGAGAACTCACCACTGCCCCGCCACCATGCTGCATTTTCACACGCACATGTGTCCATCGGGAGCAGATAACTAGCCAGTTTGGATTCCTCCCACCAACCATGAACCCTACCTGCCTCACCAGCCTCTCCTCCTTAGCTCAGGATGCACGGGTTCTGGCCCCTGCTCTTGTCATTGTGTGAGGCCTTGAGTGGATTCTCTCCCCTCCTGGGGGGCTCATTCCCCGTGTTATAAGGCTGGGAAACCCTCCTGCCGCTCTCCATAAAGTATGAGAGACATCCGAGGGACAGTGCAAATGGGAAGGCTGAGTGATCTTTAACCAGCCGAGACACCGGGAGCAGGTAGTTTCCTGATAAACACCCAAGTCCGGTTTTTTATTTTCTAAGGGATTAACTCTCTGTGGGAAGAGCCATTTCAAGGTCATAGCTACACCGAGCATTTACCGTAACTAATAATCGACAGGGAAAAGATAAAAGAAAAAACCACCCTGAAGACATCAGGGAATCCAGAAATGCATTTAGCTTCAGCATGTGAGTTTTTCAGGAAATAAATTTTCTTTCCCATCGTGGTTTGATTCAATAGTAAAAGGAGTTCATATTATCTGAAGTCTCACTCTGACTGTTCATGGAAAATCACCCTGGGGCGGGAGGGGGTGTGTTCTGGATTCAAAATCCACTACAAATAATAGCAAAGAAGGTTTTCTGCACACAGATGGTTAAGTGTTGGCTATAATACTTTTGCAATTAAGCTGGAATACCGAAATAAACTTCTGAGACAATTACTTCTAAAACAGTGTACTGGAGTGCTCCCATTCAGCTTCCTGTCCTGTAAGCCTTTGCTTGCAGACCCCTCACACCACCCAGGCCTACCTGCTGGGCTGCCTCATGGAAGAGCTCCTGCACCTGAGACATGTGGGTCCTCCTCATGGAAATGGGGATCCTGGTGGTCTGGATGGGGAGACCCCTCTGGAAGGTAAACACCATCCTTGGTCAGGCAGGCTCCTCCTTCCCTTTCTCCTGATCACCCATCCCTCCTCTGCATCAGATGAGGAAACAACCTTGTTCTACCTCATCTGGACACTTAGCCCTCCCTCAGCCCGCCCTCTGTGGTACTCACATAGACCCCAGTCATCCTTCAGAGGCTCCCTGTGCTCCAACCGGGCTGTCCTAAGGCCACAGCTCCCCCCACCCCAGCTTTCTTTCTTTCCTAGGCTCCTTCGAGGGGCAGGGTTGAGGAAGTGGGTGAGGGTGTGGGAGCCAGCTGCCCAGCCCTTGAGGACAAAGGTCTCCATTCTTCCCCCATCCTGTGAACCCCTTTGTCCAGGACCAGGGCAGCATCCTTCACCAGAACTGGTTGCAGGCGGTGAGTGAATGCAGACTGGAGCATGAGCCGAGGGGGAGAAGAATGGTTAGGAGGTAGCCGTGGGGGTGCTTCTGGAACGGGACAAGTGGGTAGAGGAGCCAAGAGGCGGGTGGGAAAAGGACGGCCGAGCACCCTTATCGGGGCTGGGTTCTCTCAGGGCACCAGAGCCTTCCCTGGGCACTGGGCCCAGCTCTCCTTGGAGCAAGGACCTTGTGTGGGGCCCTGTGTGTCCCCCGCCCCTAGCAGACACCTGGAGTATAGACAAGGCTCTGTCACTTGGGGAGGAGGGGGAAAAGGAAAATGAGAGAAGGGGTAGAGCTTGCGGTCTGTGAGAATATGACCCATGACAGTTAGCAGCCAAGGTGAGGGAGGGAGTATTCAAAGCCCAAGAGCTGCTGGTGTGGAAGGAGCGCCGTTTGCTTGGAGAGAAGCTGGGGAGCTTACGGGGGTTTAGGGGGCTGCGGAGGCAGGCGAGTGAGAGGGGCCCCAGAAAGGTCCCCAGACTCTCGGCCCAGCTCTTCCCTACTGCCCACGCGCAGATGGGGCGCTCGGCCTTTCACCTCCTCTGCCTCTCGGACCCTCGGTTCGGTCCGCTGGACACGACTCCGCAATCTAGGGAGACTGGCTCGGGAGCCGGAGCCCAAACCCCTCACGTCTCGGTCAGTGCACCCCCACTTACGCCAGCCTGGTGTGGCGGCGCCCACTCCTCCGCCAGCCGCAGCCCGGTTACCAGGCTGAGAATTCTAAGCCGGGTGGGGCGCGCCGAGTGTCCGGTGCCTGCGCCCCAGGTGACTGCGGAGAGGGGGGTGGTGGATGGTTTATCTGAGCAGGGGGCAGAGGTGACCCACGCCTGGCCCCCTTCCGACAGAACTGAGATCCTCCGGGGAGAAGAGCCGCCCCCAAACCACCAGCAGCCTCCTCAGCCCTCACCTGCTCCCCGGAGCGCGAGGTCCTGTCCCTGCACCCCGCCCTGTCCCCGCCCCGCTGCCACGTGGCTGACCAGGTGTGTCGCTGCACGGGTCCCAGCGGTTCCGGGTCTGTCCCGGGCTTGGGCATCCCAACCACACCTGCACTCGCGGGAGTGGACACCCAGGGAGGGCGGGAGGGAGCTGCAGGGCCTCCCCCCTCGGGAACGGGGCCCTCACACTGACTGCCGTCCAGGAGGCCTGCGTGCTCCCAGACGGCGCTCCCGGGCCCCCCTGGGGCGGAGGGGGCGGGGCTCCCCGCTCTCAGCCTTGTCTCCAGCAGCCACTGCCACCCTCAACACTACCTCCCCAGCCGAGGTGCCCAGTCTGGGACTAGGGGGCAGGACGCGAGCCGGCCCACCGAAGCGCTGAGCCCCAGAGGCTAAGGAGCTGCAATCTGCCTGCTCGCGGGAGCGAGAAATGCCGGAAGCCGGAAAGCCCGCGGTTGCCACACTGGTCCTGCGGTCTCCTGGGCAGGTACAGAAGCATCTGGACAGGAGACTGAGACTGCTTCAAGGATCCCAAAGCACAGCTGGCTACACGACCAGGTGATCCTCAGACCGAGAAAAGTACCTTCAGGCATGCTGAGGTGTGGGGGGAAATTACCCTCACCACCCTCAGCAAGGCCCAGAACCATCTCTGAGGGCTGGGGTGAAGTCAAGTTTCCAGTTGGCATTAAAAAAAAACAAAAAAAAAAACAAAAAAAAACAAAACTAAACAAACCTAAATTAACACATAGATTAAATTATCTCCATTTCCAATCTGGCATATTTCCTAAACCTTAAATAACTTGCTAGGCTTCCATGTAGGTTTCTGAGAAATAGGGCAGCTGAGAGTGCTTCCCACGCCCACATGAGCCTTTGTGTGAAAACCCCTAAAAATAGAGGGTGTTCTTTTGGAAACAAAAGGGAAGGAAAGCCATGGGAACACTGACAGAGCCTTGACATCTTCTGCTCCAGCAGGGAAGGTTTTGTGTGGGATTTTTTGCTTGTTTTTATGTGTTTTTTTTTTTGGGGGGGGGGATGGGGTTTGGTGTGGAAAGATATGTAACATAAAATGTACTATTTTAACCATTTTTAGTGCACAATTGAGTAGCATTATATTCACCATGTTGTGCAACCATCACCGCTATTTTCAAAACGCTTTCATCCCCCCAAACAGAAACTCCATACCCACTCAGCAGTAAGTCCCCATTCCACTCTACCCTCAGCTCATGGTAACCTCTAATCTCTATTCTATCTCTATGAATTTACTTCTTCAGGATATTTCAGAATAAGTGAGATCAGGCAATATTTGTCCTTCTGTGTCTGGCTTATTTCACTTAGCATAATGTCCTCAAGGTCCATCCACGTTGTAGCGTGTATCAGATCTTCATTTCCAGCAAAGAAGTTTCTAATGACCCATCTCTGCAAGAGAAAAGAACCCTATAATAAATTACAGATTAGCCATCTGTGAACAAAGTGGGCAGGATCACATGGTCATAACATTGGAATCCATCCGTATGTCCATGTATTACATTTACATGGCCAATAGAGTCATCTTTATTATGCACTTTGGGGTCACCCATGACATTTTGGTTTTTTTTGTCTCAAGTTGGGTGCTTCTTTATTATCACCTTCTGAGAACCTCCAATTGTCAGTGTGAACGCTGAAAAGTTCACATTCAATGCCCTATCAGCCCCAGCTAAAAACATTAGAAAAGAAAATCCACCCCTCTGTTCATAAACTATGTCCTGTCACTCATCATTTTCTAAATAAACAGTAAGTTCCTTTCAAAGCTTCTAAGTATCATCCAAACTTAAGAACAAATGTTTGTGTCTGTTCTTCATTTTGAGGCTAGAGAAAACTGTCCATCTGCAAATAAAAAAGTTTATCTTGCTTAATGTAGATTTATCTTATAACAATGATACTAACCTTAAAAAAAATACTCTTGTATTGAAAAATATATCCTGCATGTCCATTGAACAGAACAATTCCATTTTTGAGATTCTACCCTACATGACCCAGTATGAGGATATTCATTGTATCATTAATTTGTAATCGTTTTTTAAAAATTAGAACCTAAACGTCCATCAATAGGAGACTGATTAAGTAAGTTATGGTATAGCCATACTACAACAACCAGCATTAGAAAGAATTAGGTGATTTTATATATACTAACATGGAACTCTACCCATTACATACATAACAATAAATAAAAACAGCAAGTTGCAGTATGATGTGTGTAGTTTATGTTTTAAAAGCAGTGTATATATGTATGTAGTTTGTATAGAAAAATGCACATCAATCTGTTAATAGTGGTATCTCTAGGGAATGGGATTGGTAAAGTAAGTAAAGTGGGAGAGGAAATCCACTTTGGTGTACAAACTCTGGATTTTTATTGCATTCTTTCTTTCTTACAATGAGCACATAATACTTTTGGAATCTGGGGGGTGGGGGGAAGTGAGTAATAAAATTAAATGACAGACAATGTGAACCATATGGCATTTTCCAAAGATGGCTGCACTATCATGTCCCATCCCATAGGTTCTTCAGGCATTATAACGTTGACATTTTCCCAAAAAGAGATGGAGTCTACGTTCCCTTCCTTTGAGCCTGAATGGACCTTGATCAAGAGTAGAAATGGAAGAGATGACACTGCTTGACTTCCTAAGTTAGGTCATGCGGCAGCAGGGAATCCATCTGGCTTCCTTGCTCTCAGAGCACTTGCCTTTTGAATTCAGCCGTGTTGTGAGGAAGCCCAGGCCACATGGACAGGTCACATAGTGGTGTTCCCGCCAATAGCCAGCATCAACCAACACCTGACATGAGTGAAACAAGCCTTCAGATGATTCCAGTCCCCAACCTTAGATTCTTCCAGCTGAGGTCCCAGACATTGTAGAGTCAAAGACAAGCTGCCCTTGCTAGGCTCTGTCTGAATTCCTGATCACAGAAATCATGAAAGGTAATAAACTATTGTTGTTTTAAGCCACTAAGTTTGGGGGATAATTTGTTATTCAGCAATAGATAGCGAATACACAGTACATCCAACCGAGGTAAAAACATGTATGTTTTGTTTCCTTTAACAGTATTCTTCTGTATTTACTTGTGTGAATTCATTGTTATTGCAGCCCTGTTACATTTTAAAAAATAAAAATATGTTTCTTAAACTCACCTTTTTTCTATTTGTGAGCAACTCCAGCCCAAGTTGAAGACCACCAGAGTGAGGTTGTTGCTCAGCAGCAGACAGAAGATTCTTCACCTCTTTCCCTTCCAGTGGTTGGTCCTGAAAATTGCCTCCTGTGTAAAAGCTGGAGAAGAAACCATGTCTTGAAAACTGATCTCATTTGTCAGAAAGTCTGAACCCTGGGGATGGGTAAGAGCTTGGGCAAAGTTAACCAAAATAAAGATGCAAAAATAAGTTAAAAGCATTAACTCTTGATGTAAACACATATATATACAAAAACATATCTCACAGCCTAGGCCCTAAAACCAGACTCGGAAGGGTCACAAGAGGTGGGTCTGCTAGTCCAGTGGTCTTCTTCCCAGGTTGCACTGTACAGGTGAGGGGGGATTCAGAAAATAGCAATACCTGAGTCTGGGGTGGGGCCTGGGCATCAGTATTTTCTTTAAACTCCTCAAGTGATTCTAAGGTACAGCCATGTTTGAAAACCAGGGAATTCCAATAGTTTCAGGATACTTATTTTGCCCTTCTCTAAAATACCTGAGAGATAGCATATATCCTGTTCAAAGTGGTGTCTTACTCTAGTTATAATTTTCAATGACAAAGAGTTGAATATTCACTTGGAGAGCACAGGTAATTTATATATTTATATATAAGAGCTGTCCAGAAAGCAATGGTTAAGTTTTTCCCAGACAGTTCTCATATATATATATATATATATATATATATATATATATATATATATAAAATGAGCATGCCAAAAAAATGTATACACATTTTAACGAATGTTATCTATATATTACTTTTTGAAGTTGAACTGAATTACAGTAGCAATGTGCAGTATGACATTCACTCAAAAGATGGCATTCATCAAACAAATGCTAGTGTCACCATGTGACAGACAGGACTGTTAAAGAAAATGGCAGAGCACAGTTAGTTGTTGCAGGAGTGTAAGCCCATTTTGAAGTGGTATTTGAAATTCAGGAACACTGTGGAAGTATGACGACAATGGAGGCGTGCGTATGGGGGACTTTAGAAAACTAACTGCACTGGCAGTACTTTGGGAAGAAATTGAAATGGCATGCCCAGTGATACAAGTGGACACGTTGGTCAGTGTTGCTCAAGCACTAGTTCATCATAATCAGAAGTGTCTGGACACTGATGGTCACCACTTTGAACACCTGTTGTAATTGCAGAGGTCAAATGTGACTTGTATCCATTTTTTGTTACTGGTATATATTGAATATTACAATTTTGATAGTATCTTTCTTAAAATGTGTACACACATTTTTGGCACCCTCTATGTATGTGTGTGTGTGTGTGCGTGTGTGTGTAAAATTTCCCCCTTTTTACTTGGTCATTGTGATATACCTCCCTGAGGTATGTCTGCCTATTTTTTAAAATCATGGGAATCTGCACATATTCAGAGAAGTTTGCTGGCTCAGAGGATAAAGTTAGGATTTGAACCTAGGTCTGGTTCCAATACCAGGCTCTCTCTACACAGTGCAGCCTCTCTAATTCTTGTGAAGAAATAGGACAGAGAAAGGTTTTCCTTCTTTCTGGACTTGGAAATGTTTCTAAGAACCCCAAACACAAGAAGGAATTCCATCAGAAGGGCTTGTCAGGCATTACTGGGTGTTGGAAGGTGGCAATTCAGGAGATGTAAATCTGACCAAGGTATAAACCACCCTGAGAGCTGCTAGTTCTAGAGAGGTGGAGGCAGGACCCCAGGAAGACTAAGTATTGCTCCGACTTCCAGGGTAGGGCTGAGAGGAGAGGGAGGAGCCAGCACTGCCAGGTGTCTCCTGCTCCTGTTGAGCAGATTTCTCATCCAGGATCTAGGTAAGCTATTTGTTGACTCAGGGAGTTTGCCTTTTGACAACAGAAAGGCACTTTCCATCAGCCACCTGGCATGTGGCGTGAGCCAAAACCTGGTGGGCCCATGAGAAAACATGTGATGCAGAACAAAGCCTAATAAACAGGGCCCGGCTTATTTTATGGATGATGGTAGCAGTGTTACTGGACTGTGACACTATTAGCATTCAGCATTTGCTTAAATACTATCACGTACCAAAGAACCAATGACAGACCTTCAGAGTCTCAATGAAAAAAGTTAGGTTTGAATTTGAGTCCCAGTTCTTCCTTTTCACTATGTGACCTTGTCCAAGGTCTTTAAAGTTGAGCCTGTTTCCTCATTTGGCAGAGTTAATGGTTAAGTCTTGCCAAGTCTACCTGGCAGAGTTGTTACGAACTTCCTAAAATTTTGCTACAGGTTGAAATCCAGCTCAGCTGTCTTGTTTTCAAAATCCATCATCTTTCCTTCTATTTTGAAATGCACATGACATTTTCTGGTCCCACTGCTGCTATCCACAGCCTCAAACTCCCTGGCAGTGATTCTTCTTCAGCACCTGCAAGCCTCTCTTTGTACCCTCATGTCTAACTTACAGGGCTTGGATGTGCTTTTTCAACCATATTCACCAGTTATCTCCTGACCACTAAGCACTGTGCCCACCAAGAATACACAATGGAGAGCAAGACAGCTCTGGATGGGCAGGAAATCAAGCCAAATTCTCACAGTAATAAGCAGATTACAGAATCTATGCTAGGAAGGGACTGTCCAGGGTGGTCCAAGACTCTGAAATAGTGGGGGTGGGGGGTGAGGGATGGGTGGTTATGGATCAGAATAATTTGTTCTGAGAAAGCGATGCTACGGCTGAAATCTGGGTGGGGGATTTAACAGGCAAACGGCAGAGAAAACTGTCCTTTTGGCAGAAGGGGACATGACCCAGTACGATACTGAAAGTGATTCAATAATGAAGAGCAGAGAGGATGAGGGTCCCTGTTGGGGAAGCCAGGCTGTGGGCAGTGGACGGCCATGTAGGGTCAAGGTAAGGAGCTCAGTTTTTATCTAAACAGCAACTGAGAAGATTCTGAAGGGTTATGTATGGCTGTTACTTGGAAAATGTTGGAGACCATCAGGAGTTGATGTACAGAAAACTTGTAGGAGCTCAGGCAAGACTTGAGAGTGACTTAGGCTGTGTGACAGTAACAGGAGGATTCAAAATATTTGAGAAATATTCACAAGCCCTGACCCCCGAGTTGCCAATCTGACTGATTAGATCACAGAACATTTACGGGCCACACATCTGGACATGGTTTTTTGCTTTTTATTTCATTCCTATACAACCAGGGTGGGAATAGGGCTGGGGCCCACTCGCTCATTGATGGAGTCCTAGCCATCCTACTCTTTAAACTCATTGTCCATACATTGAAATGCCCCTATTTCTCTGCAGCCAGAGGTAGTACGTTGCCAATGGGGAGGAAATGGCTCTAGAGGCCTACAGTCCTGGCCACATCCCCTGGCCCATTTCCATACTAAGGTTTGGGAAATAGGTCCGGCATATAGTAAGATACCTTGTTTCCCACTAGCTATTGGTCCTTGGGTCTCCTTTGGGAATCTATTTAGAAGTCTATGGTTGAAAGCAGAAATCAGGCACTTCCAGGCTCCCCAACCATAGCATCATTTTAATGCCAACAAATCTCCAGTGCCATTTTCTAACACTTTCACTGTTAAGGCCTTTTCCTTCATAACATTATTCATTTATTCATCCTTTCATTCACTCATTCATTCATTCATACCTGCTTATGTATGGGACACTGTTCTATATCCTATAAGCAAAATGCCCTGAAGAAGTTTACAAACTAATCCAGAAGTCCCCAAATCTTCTCCTGCAAACGTTTTGAATTTCCCTGAACTACTGATTCTAAAAAACATTTCAGATAAATCTGACTTGCACGAGAGGCTGGACATCATGTACTGTCAGTCAGTCATTTCCATTTACAGTACACCTGCTAAGGCACAGACCACTTAGGAGGATGAAAACAAACATCTAAGAACGGAGAGAAATGGTGAAAGAAAAATAAATGTAAGAGAAAAAGATGAGTGAGCAGGCCCACCTCATCCTCACAGACGCATCCCTTCCTCTTGCCTGGTGAAGCTGGCTGCCGTGTTCCATTTACTGCCTGTGACTTTTGCTCCTGCCTCATGGGTAGCCAGGTTCCTGCTCATGACTAGCCAACAGGTTGGGATTGAGTTCAAAATATTCTTACTTTTGTGAGATGGTGTTTCTCTTTTTTCTTCTGACAATTCAAACTACTTCCCCCCGCCCTCATTCAGTGCAGTATACACTGTTCTCTAGGATAGTCAATCCCTTGCAAGGTCTGACGATGGAATCATAAATTTACAAAATTCTTGTCACTTCCATTTCACTAAGTTACTCCCTGGTCAGTGAAGTCCAGACAAACCCTCTCATATCATCACTCTTTTGAAAGATGTTATTGTCAGCAAGTCAGCAATTTATTACATGCTTTGCTTTACATAAAGTGAGGTCTAACTGCTCTATCTTGCCTTTGTGCTTCTTCTAAAATCTGAACTAGGGGGTTCCCTGGTGGTGTAGGCTTTGGCACTCTCAACGCTGCGGCCTGGGTTCAATGCCCAGCCAGGGAAATACGCCCCCCGCCCCTGCAAAAAAATCTGAACTAGGAAATGTTCAGTGGTTTATAGTAAATTATCTCAAATGACTTGATACCCACAACTGATAGGTTATTTATTATTCCCATCTTACACATGAAAAAACTGAGGCTCAAGAAGGATTAAGTGAGTTGAACAATGTCAGACAGATCAAGGTAGAGCCAGAGCTTAAGTCTGGATTCCAAGTCCCTTGTTCATTTCACTGCTCTGGATCCACCTAAGCAACCAAACTACACTCCTGCTCCCTATCCTCAACAAGATCACACACAGCTCATTCAAAGCAGTCTCCTGCAATGCTGGTGATCATATTCTCCAATCATGAGGGCCAACTTAGCAAACACCACGGGACAACGCCTTTCACCCCAATGTCTCCTGTGAAGTATCGAATTATTCTGAATGCAATTTACTAAGTTGTGTCCTCTGTCACTTAATTTTGTACTCTAGTCATCAGTCTTAACCTTCTTATATCATTGACAAAAGTTGCATGACAGTAGTTCCCATCAAGAAACAAAGGAAAACTACCGCATTGGAGTTTACAGGTAAGTTTCACAAGTGGCTCAACCACCCTTAACCCTACCAGCCCTGAGGCCCTGAACCTAGCTGTCCCCTATACCTGGGTTCCTGAGCATTAAAGAGAAAAAACCAACATGATCTAGGAAAATGTTAGTTACATACAAACAAGTGGTTAGAATAAGATGGAACTTGGAGTCACTGTTGTCACGTACGAGGCAAAGTACCGAACATTAGGTCCAGTGGTACAGCAGCAGGTTCGGAAATGCCCGAACGTCGGTGCAGCGGTCTGATAGGGTTAAGGAAATTGGCAAGGAAAAGAGAATTTCAGATAAGGGGCAGGTGGAAGTTATTTGACAAGGAGAGTACCATAAACGTAATTACAATCTGGGAATACTGACTGGTAGTGTGACTCCAACAGATCTGAACTTACATAAATACCATTCCATGAAGGCAGTACTAGAATGACTGATTAGCACTGGTTTGGTTCTCCTACTTACAAAAAAGCATCCTCCAGTATCCAGCCCCTGAATGACATATAAATGATCCTCTAGTGTATTTTTAGCCTCAGATTAGTGAATCCCTACAGAGCGTTTACCTCCCATTCCAGTAGTCAGTCAGTTCCTTCTGAACAAAGCCTACATTTCTGCATTCCACAGTCTAGGTTTGAATCTTATTCACAAGTTTGATATTTTAATTAGGGGATTTTTAAATAGTATTCTCTATATCCACTATATCGGTCTATATTTCTATCTTCTGGAATCAGTTTATTACAATTTCTAGGAAACCACCCTAAAATAAGAAATACTACGACTTACCCATTTGTTGAGGAATGAGATACAAATTACTCGGAATATCTTAATGCTCAATATTTGCTTTAATAATCTAAAGTACAGTACTGCATCCTGCAATTGACACCATTATTAACACCTTTGAGATGTTCAAATACAGCTACATCCATCTATTATTTGCAGCTAGCACAATACCTGTTACTAAGTAGGTGATTAAGGGTGAATAAAGACTGTATGTCCCAGCAAGTAAGGATTCAAATCAACAAAAAACACAATTACTATCACAGATAATCCATTTCTTTGGCCTCCTTCACCACCTTGACACGGGCATCATAGTTATAGAATCTTACTCAGAATGGGAGAAGCTAAGGAAAATTTAAAAAGTTAAAAATTTTAAGGTTTACCTGTATGAATGGGAAAACACACAAAGGCCCAAATGCTGTTCCACAATTCAAGTCCATTTCTAAACTTACTTTCTCATTACTTTGAAAATGTCATTCTCATTTACAGTATCACATTTTACATCCCAGCTCTTACACATATGCTATACATCTGCACGTGTGTGCGTAAAATGTTTTACTATAAATGACCCAAGGACATTTGAAAATGACAAAAGAACTAAAATTATGAGACCTAAATTTTACTTTTAGTTCACTTACACTTTTCCACTCCATTGAGTCTTTATCCATCCAGTGGATATAATTTATTCTAATAACTTATCAAGTTCACCGAAGGGAAGGGGAGGAAAAGAACAGCCAGCATTCTGAAAAAAATTTTAAATTCTATCCAAACATATGTACAAAAAAAAATCTCCATACTTTTGTGCATAAATTGTCAAGTAAGACTCAATGACAACACATTAACTTGAGGGACTTCCGTTTTTCCTTGCCAACTTCAGGAGGTGGGAGAAGTACCATAGAATATCTATCTCCCCACCCCTCTCCCTACCATTCTTAATCATGTAAGAAAAACTGGGATCTAGAAAATGGATTAGTAGACATCAGTGGTGTTAGGATGTACAGTTGGCTAAAGCACCAGGCTAATAAACCCAGGGTCCTAGGACTAACCTCTGCAAAGGCCACTTTGTGCGTATTTGTCCTAAGGACCCCGACTGCACTCCTAACCGCAGGCAGCTTTCTTACAATGTATCCCAATGGTCATAAGACAGGCAGAAGGGTCACAAGACAGGGGACGGGTAAGGTGGTAAATGGATAAAAACAAAACTACCTTTACTAATGGGGAAAAAAAATCCCATATATGATAGGGTAAAAGAATCTTATCTGCAAAGAAAAAATATAACATATATTCTTAGCTCCACACTAAACATATTTCAAAATATTAGATGGTAACATTTGACTCCTACATTTTAGAACTGCTTAATAAATAAGTAACATTCTACACAAAACTACAGCCCTGCTGTTACTCAATCTGTGTAACAAACTGTTAATTCCATAGACATCCTTTTCTCTTTTTAGTATTAATCTACGTGCCACCGTTTTAAAATACTTACCATTAGTCATTTGGTTCAGAATACTGTGAAAAATTCAGCTAGGAAATTATTCATAAAATTGTATTCTGTATTTTTTTATTTTTCAAACAGCCAGTGTCCACATTTAAAATGCAGAATTTGCAAATATAAATTAGTCTAATAATTCAATGAAAAATAAAAACAACTTCCTTTAGCATCACAATACATAAAAGGGTATAAACTCTAAATACCAACGTTAACTACATGACAATAATGCCAGAAGCTGTGAAACTCATTAAACCACTTAATGAATAGGTCAGTTTAAAGAACATTCCTATGTTCCATGATTTTTTATGAAAAAAGCTTTCATTGTAACATAAAGGCTCAGCAATTCATTCATGGCATAATAGGGGGTCAAGCAAGATTTATTTTTACAATGACAATAAAAAATGCATTTAAACAAACAAAAAAATCCTTCCAATTGTTTCAAAACAATTCTATTTGGAGGGAAAAATATATTTTAAAATATGTTGACTTACCGAATTTCAATTGTCAGGCTGCTAATAATATGAAAAGTTTGTATCTAAAAATACCACAAATATCTTTTTATTTAACAGTGAAAATTTCAATGTGATAAGTCTCATTGCAAAACAATTTTCACCTGAGTAGACTTTGAAATTTAGTGCTCATATATGTGGAGGGAGGTGGGGAAGGAAAGATCCACTTGTATCAGATACTAAGTTTGGAGTTGATTCTTTCACATTTATTTCAGAGGGTTAAACAAACATTTGCTATGACCTTCCCAAGACACATGATACCTCCCCTTTTCCTGTAAATTTGTTCTGGCATTGTATGAATTCTCAGTATCCATAATATTTCCACTTAGTTACCCATTCAAGCATAGCAACTCAATTCATTCAGTTCTATACAGCGGTGTCTATATTATGTACATGTTTAATTATCAATAGGTAATAGAAAATAAAAATTTACAGTGATTGAGAAAGGGTTAGAAAATGGGACCAGGAAAAGTATTAATAATACTGTATAATCAGAATATCCTATTATCCTACCAGTCTCAATGACAGGGTTTTTCCTTTATTAGTTGAAATACAAAGAAGGCATAGGGGATCCCAGGAAAATAACACTATATTTCAGAAAATTCAACGTGCTCCATCATCAAGATTTCCATCACACATTTAATTTCTTCTGTACAATTTTTATAAACTTGTTTCTCTTCAAAATCATTAGATTTCCAGATTAAATTCAGCACTACACAGTATGCCCTTGAAGTAAAATGAGGTTACCTGCTTTATTTGGATACCAAGTTCCCTTCCAGACAGCATTAAAAATAAAGACAAGTAAGACTACACAGATAAAATCCAGTATAATTCAAATCCAACAATGAAAAATTTCCCCCATATTGTTGCAAAATTCTTTCTACTGAAATGCTTTGCTACAATAAAAAGCATACATTACATATAAAAGATACCAGTGTACTAAAAAGTGACAGAAGTGAACTAGCAAATCCTTCAAAGCACATTTATATAAATGACTAGCATTTAAAAACATTTCTCCTATAAAATGTAGGTCATATACATTTAAAAATTGGCGGTTTTATTTCTAAAGCAGTGATGTATGTTCAAATAGTTAGCTGTTCTGTACAGTATAATTATCTATTCAATTCAAACTACAATAGGTTTGTCTTTCTTTGTACTGAAGTTGAATAAATTCAACTGATCAGCTGAGAAATCAAGCTTGAAAAATAAGAATCTAAAAATCAAAGTAGAAAGTTTAGAACTATTGAAATGTAGATATGAAATATGACAAGAACTATTTCACAATAGAGCTGAAGTCACCTCAAAATTTACGGGCTTGAATCTAAAACAGAAACAAATATTAAAATCCAAAGCAAACCATGAAGTTAGGTAGCAGTACAGAAGCAGGAAAAACAACAACACCCCCTTCCTTCAGTGTGATGGGCACTAAGTTCTGCGGTCTTCCTCCAGCTTGCAGAAGAGTGGTAAGGCCATTCAATGCTTAGTGAAAGTGAGTACAGATGAAGTCAGATTTAGCCTGTCTCCCCTGCAACTTCAATTATGCTGTGTAAACAGTGTTACGTTCCAATAGGAGGAACAATGGAATTTGCTTATAAAAACTGATTAAAGGTAATCATTATTAAATGAAATAAGGATAATTACTCTGAAATGTTTTTAGAACTTTCCTGATGCTACTTGTAAAGTTAGCACTGCTATGTATTATTGCTTACATACAGTACAACATCATATGCCTTCTACATAAAGCAGTACTGTGATTTGTTTGTACATATTTACAGATTCTTAAAAACAAGCTGTAAAAACATTACATACTTTCAGACAATACAAATTAGCACATTGGTACTCACTTCAAAACAAATGGAATGCATAACATTAATAAACATCATAAAGGAAGACTCACATAAAAGTCCTTGATTGTCAAGACACGTTTATATATAAACTCTAACTGTGCAGAATTAAAGATTCAATCATAGGTACATCCTTATTTGATGAACCATATTTACAGCATGGTATTGCATAAAAAAATAAAATAATGTTTACAGGGTTTTACTTTTTTATCCATTGGATTAAAGAAAGCAACAAACACAACAAGAAATGTTTGTCTGCTTTAGTTTGTTTCCTACTGAAATTTAAGTGAATAAAGGAAACATACGGTTTTTATTTGCAGAATATAGCAAAAACAACTGGAAAATTATTTCCCTGAAATAAAGTAATTTGAAACGGAAAAGGTTTAAATTAAATCGCAGAGTCAAAGTTTCTCGCTGATTATAATAGTGCTTCTTCAAGTAAATACACTGTGAAAAAACGAGTTCTAGTTTAAAAGGTTCTAAGAAATGTAGTACTACAATAATGCCTACTTTTAAAGTTTCCCGGCTTTTTTTTTAACAGCCCTTTAAAAACCCAAATTAACAAAAGAAGTGGCAAAAGATCTCATCTAGCTGGCACTTTGCAAGTTTCTCTCACCTGTGGAAATGAAAGCCTACCCTGAGCACAAGGCCTCTTTTGCCTCTCAAAAAGAGAAAATTACCCGGCCACTGACAG
Source organism: Lyroderma lyra (assembly GCA_004026885.1). Taxonomy (NCBI): domain Eukaryota; kingdom Metazoa; phylum Chordata; class Mammalia; order Chiroptera; family Megadermatidae; genus Lyroderma; species Lyroderma lyra. Next base: position 47,228 of record PVJL010004352.1, read on the forward strand.
TCCTCAGCCGGAGCTAAAAGGATGGATTTCTATGGCATCAAGTAGAAAATTTGCAAGTAGATCCAAAAAATTTAAGAGCCATTCAAATATTGTGAACCAAACAAAATATGTGTGCAATAAGTTAAAACAAAACAAAAATACTTTTAGAAGCTGCTCAAGAGATATTACCCCATCTAACGTGACTTGTTTCCAATCTTCAAATGTGAGAATAGGTCCTAAGTGAAAAAGCACACCTCATTCACATTGACCAAAAGTTTAAGGGTATAAGAGCATGATTTAATAGAATTATTTGCTCTCTGAAAGTAATGAGAAACACAAATTGCAAAAGCATATCTCATATCCTCAATATCCTGATTTAAAGCAGCACAAAAGGTTACTTGCTTGCTTTCCGTATCAATGCCCAGATAGAAATTAATAACTTTCTAAACCAAACTGGGAAACCCATAATGCTGAGATGTTTATCATATGATAATAATACAAGGTAACTCTGGTAGGCATTTAGAATTTCACAGTTAAGAGAATGGTAACTATAGTTAAATGATAAGTCAATAAGTTATGCCAAAGTATCACTTATCTAAAAAATGCTAATAATGTGGTAGAAATGTCTGCCATTATACAGATTTAAATAACTGTGTTGAAGACAGGAATACAGCACATGAAATTCTGCTTGCATAACTACCATTTTCAAAGGCCTTCCTTTCTTAGCTTACCCTAACTGCTCAGCAGCAGAGTCACATTCTAAAAACTGTGCAGGTGATGTTAAAACAAAAAAGCTTTATACTGTACCACCAACTACATCAAGTTCTCAATAGAAAAAAAATGTTTGATCAGTCTCAAAAAAAAAAAAAAAAATCAACTCCGGAAATAAAGGCCTACTATCATCAAATAGTAGTATGAGAAAAATACAAATGCCTATCTAGGGAGAGCACAGTTCCATTTTTAACATCTCACCTGAATGAAGCCCTCTTACAACTGTGATGTGCAACAAAACACACATCCTAAAGAGTCAATAATGGCAGAATTTAAATATCTACTTCAAAGAAGTCAAATTCTTGAAAAACTTGGCAGCAAAGAAAGCTGTCAAATGGAAAAATGAATATTTCAAGCAAAGTTTAATAACCAAAGTGTAGAGAAGACCACATTAATGATAATTTATATTCCTTATCATTAAAACACCAATATGTTCAAAATAAATGTAAAGGATGTTAAGGGTGGATATATCTTTGTTCTCTTCTTTATGAGAACAGTCTTGGGATAACATTAAATAAAAGAAAAAATAATTTAAATGTATAACATTCTACACTGAAACAAAGATTATAGATCTCTAGGGCCAATATAAAAGTTAAAGTGGAAATTAACAACAATAAAGTTTCATTTTCCAAGGGTATAATTTTAGATTACCACTGGTGCTGGATCAGTATGTGCATTGTGACAAAGATGGCAGAAACTAAAAACAAAGTTGAAACAAATTAAATAGGATAATAAAATCAATAAAACTAATGTTATTTTCTAAAAATCATAACTGTCCAATGTGTAACTCAAACCACCATTCTTCAGAAAAGTATATATATAAAAGCACTATTTATTGTACCATGCTGTATTACTTTAAGACAAAGTATTAAAAAAAAAAAAAACATTCGTGATATAAGGATAAATTCTGTAGTTTATTTAGATTTTGAAATGCAACAAAAAGTTTCCGATCACTTATCTAGCTGAAAAAGAAATTGTAGTTACTAGAATTAGTAAACACTTTTGGTTTGTAAAATTGTAATGAGCAGTTTCATTAAAAAGTAACTCAAGATAAAATAAGCAACTAAAATGCCCATTTCTTTAGTTTCTCTGGATACTGTTTAATTATCCAATCTACCAAGATTCTAGAAAGAAAAGGATTAAACCAGGTTTTACAGTTCCAAAGATACCCAATTACCTTTTATTGCCAAAAATTAAAACTGTCAATTATGAGATGATTATGACACAACCATATTGACCTAAAAATCTAAACTTTTTTTACTTTGAGAAATCAAAAATACCAAATAGATTCTAAGTGCTCTATGTTAACTGAAGTGTATATGTAAAGTAAAATACAATTAAGCTTTAAAACGTGGAATATACATTTTGTGTAAGCATTATGTTCTTGGGAATGTACTCTACAGAATATCTTACTAAAACTTCAAAATCTTGATACCTGCACATGAAAAATCATAAAAAATAGCTAGGTACAACTGTACAAAGAAACTGACACCAATATGCATACTTCCATAAAGAAGTGAATGCTTCTGCTTCAACAGTTAGATATTTTGGTAAAAGTTTTGAAAGTATGCATATTTTTAAAGTAATTAGGCTTTTAAATAGTGGAGTCTTAGACTATCAAATTTTTCTCAAAAAAAGAAAAAAACCATGTCAATATAATGTAAAATGAAAACCAAGGGTATATGGCATATCATTCTTTTTAAAAGGTGGTTTCTTGGTTTCTTTTTCCCTCATAGGACACACTAATTTATTTAAGCCATAATCTCTTGACATTTAAACTTTTTAAATTCACTCTGTCTGTAAAGTATACTCAGATTCCCTGCTGAAGTGCAATGACTATGCTGAAAAACTTAAGAAACAGTATGAGTAAATTTCACACAATTACTAATCTCCTAAGAATGTACAACGTTATCAGTTAGGAAACAATTGTGCGAAAGTCTTTTTCCTTTTAAACGTGGTGTAGGTGGAATAGCAAGTTTCTGATCTAAAACAAGTAATGCACTGCTTCTATAAAGGTGACAACATGTAAGGCAGTTCAAAGAATGCTAACCAAACAAAACGCAGTTATTGGATTATCTTGCTATTCATATCAGCTTAACTTGTTATATCGCATTGCTCTTAAATCTGTACAGCACTCCATTTTACACAGAGTAACCCCACTCTTGATTAATCTGTTCTAAAGTGCCAGTATTATTTACACTTTTTTTTTAGCCAAAAGTCTGGCCAGTTGTGGCATCAGGTGAGGATGTCATCCCAGCTCTATTATCATTTACATTCACCAAGGGAAATTCTGGAAATTCAGCACTTGTCCCTGGTCCCCGAAGGTTCACCTGTCCATTGGCAGTGCTAAACTGAGTAGCTATTCCAGCTCTTGATCCATGATAAGGAGCACGGAAGGGCTGTTCAAAGGAGCTCATTTGGTAAGCTTGGTGGACAGGCTGAGCCTCAGCTTTCTTCTGAGAAGTCACTTGATCCAAAAAGTCCTGTGTTGATGTGGCAGAAGCATGGTTTGTCTCATCACCTGAAAAGGGAAATGAGTGCTGTGAATCACCAACTATTAGTCCAAAGTGGGACTTATCTGGAGTTGTTCTTAGTGGAGAGTTCATTCCTGATCGAAAGCTATTGATGGGCATGGCTGCATAGACTTGCTTGTCTATGGAAGAGAATGCTGGCTGATTTGGGAGGGTCTGGTTATCAGTCACAAAGTTAAGGCTCGGGCTATTCAAATAGGCATCATTTTGGCTAGTTCTGTCCAAAGCCTGCTGCAGAAACTTTGAGTATTCCTGCAACATGTTGGCTTTATCTGATGAGGATGCTTGGGAGCTTGATCCAACATTCTCCGACTGAGTGACCTCAGGGACTTCTGAAGAATTTATTGATATGCTAGAAGTCACCTCCGTGTCCGCAACACTGAATGATATTTCATGCTGTCCATTAGCTTTGTGGGAATAATGATCCAAGAGAGTCTGCAGTACCTCATCTGGAATAACATTTTTGTCATGATTACTCTTTATCTCCACATTCAGTGCCTGTGAATCTAATATGGATGCTGTGGTACTTTCATCAATGACACTTGCCACAGCTGCTTGTGTCACAGAAGGCTGAGATGCTATGGTACCCACATTCAGCGCATACTCTCTACTATTGTTACTTGCCGCTTGAAGATACCGTTTCTTCTTCAAAAACTGCATGGCATCGTCATAATTAGTACTGCTATGCACAGGTTTACTGGGCCCCTCTTGCAAATTATCAACCTGATCAATGTCAGCATTGCCTTCTGAGTCCAGTAAAGCTTGTTTATCCACAAGTTCAAAAGCATACTTTGAAACTTTGCTCTCTTCATATGTGGATAAAGGGGAAATTGTTTGATTTTGCTCCAGTGGCTGTTTCAGACTTCTCTTACTGTTAATTTTTTTGAGAACCAGCTTAGGTGGATGTATTTCTCCTGATGCATCTTCTAAATGCGATCCCCCAACTGAAGAATGTGGCATTTCAACAGCATACTCTGCAACCATATACTCATCTTTTACTTTAGTACTTGAAGAATAAAGAGGCAAGTAATCATTTTTGTCTTTCTTCAGGTCAGATTTGTCCAAAGCACTCTCTTTGTCCAACCCAGATGATTTTTTCTCAGTTTTCTGCCTTTTCTTTTTTGGCAGTGAGTTATCTTTCGGTGATGTAGAAAAGCCAGAATCTTCCTCGGATGTCAGAAGGCCACCTTTGATGGCACATCTGTTCAGTTTTTTGTCATGATTTTCATGGCACATACGCTTATGTTTCAATACACGATCTGTTCTGGAAAAATACTGTTGAATTCAGGGTTTGGTAGCGAGTTTTTTGTTTTAGTTTGTATTTTTGATCAACCAAGAAAGAAAAAGAAAAAAGAAAAAAATCAATTAATATGAAGATAAATATAACAACATAAGCAATGCCAAGCTAATTTGCTGAACTAATTATCTATTATAAAGCCGTAACAGTTAGGAAGTTCTTCAAGTGGTTCTGGTAGTTCTAGTTCATTTATTAGAATTATTTTATAATTTAATTTAAGATAGAAGAATTCTTATTGTTCATACCTCAATAAAGTGGATTAAAAATAAGAATTTCAAATCACCTCTTACCTGTAAACAGTATTCACACTGGTAAGGTTTTTCTCCACTATGAGTTCTCTTATGCCTTTCCATATGATATTTTTGTATGAATCTCATGCCACATTCATCACAGCGAAATGGTTTTTCACCTAGTACATGATACAGAGAGTTTAAAACAAACAAATATTGTAAAATAATGAATTACTTTACCACAACAATCTTTAAAATAAATGGCTCCTGAGAGCTGACAAACTTGGCTCTTTTTAAATGACAAAGTCTCTCCATACTAAAAGATATCTTCCAATTTAATTTTTCAACACTATTTTGCTTTATAAAAATGAAAAGAGATTAACATATGACACAAAATAAAAAGCTGAAAGCAGTCATACTCAATTTCCCTGCCTTTCAATGATTTGTGTACATAACATACTCTTTCTGTGAAGCCCAGCAGTGCCAGGAGTTTACAGCCATATGAACATTGTTTCAGGAGAGCAGCTGATGTTTTTACTCTTAGTTTCAATCATGCAAAATAACATTCTTAAAAAAATCTTTAAAAGAGAAATGTTACCCACATATAGTCCAACACAATTCTTGGGTATAACGTTTTTATTCTTCATTTCTTTTAAAAAATATTGGTGAGTAAATGAAATTGAATCCTAGGAAAATATTCTTTAAAATCTAATTTATTAAAACATAAAAAGAACTCTGATTAAGAGACAAAGTTTAAAAAGTAAGGTCTGTTTAACTGATTTAATTTTTCTCAACTCAAACCAGCATTTCTTGTGTCCTTTTGGGAATGAATGAAACTATGCATTGTTAACTGGGCACCCAACTCCCTCCCCCACGCCTGTTTTAATCTCATAAAGACCTCTTAGCCATAAGAAACCATTACTATGGAGACCTAAATTAGCTTTTCTGATAAAACCAGTCAAAGTAAACAGAAATGTGTGAAAGAAGTTACCTGAAAAATGTTTGTTTGGGAAACTACTGTTTCTACCTTCTATTCATGCAACAAAATTTTACTAAATGCATTTCCTCTACCCACAACTCTGGCACAAGTGGTTAAGAGACATACTACTTGCCTTCAAAGAGTTTAATACATAATTGGGAAAACAAGATATACGTATTATAAAGAGAGAACAAAATCATGTCCAGCTCTGGTTTACCTTTACAAATCTATATTCCACTATTTCTCCTCTTAACTTTGTCTTCCAACCAAATCAATACACTTACCTTCTCATGCTTTTCTACCTCTGCCCTGATTCACACTGCTTGGTTGTTAAGAACGTGCACCTGTTTTCAGGTACCACATTCCCTTTAAGACCCAACCCTACATCCTCTTGGATACTTTGCCCCTAGGGCAAAGTAATCTTTATCTTCTTTAAATTTCCACAGAATTCATCTGTACTTCTCCTACAGCACTCACTACTTTCATCTCAGTAATTATTTTATACAACTCTACTCTTCTAGAAGATTACATTTCTTTTTTGGGGAGTGGGGAGGGTGGTTCCCTGGCTGGGAATCAAACGCAGGCCGCAGCGTTGAGAGCGCTGAAGCCTAGTCACTACACCACCCAGGAATCTCCTTTGATTACATTTCTTTAGGTCAGAATCTGGGCCTAAATTATCTTTATGTAGCTCAAAATAGTTCGTGCAATGTTTAAGCACCAAATGGATGGCAAAAATGATTATAAATGGATTATTAGTGGAAAAAATGTTTAAGAGCTGGTAAGACTTGGAAAAGCTTCTTGGAAGTGTTCAAATATAAGCTGAGTCCCACCTAAAGAGATTGCATGTGATTAAACCAAGGAAAGAACATTTAGTGGAGAATAACAGAACAACTAAGGGTTCAGATATTATAAAAAGTCCAGAAGAAACAGTGCATTAAGAAGATAATTTAATTTGGTGACAAGTAAATAATTTTAAACTTTCAAAAATGCAACTGCAGTAATTGCTGCCGAGTTACCAAATTTCAGGGCTGAGGTGACTTTGCAGTAGCTTTCAAACTCTACTCCTGTGGGTTCCATACCCCACGATGCTGGTGTGGCAAAAGTTTAAATCTGCTATCCAAAGTTCAGGAGAGAACAGCTCCACTTCTGCATACTGGGGCTCTAAGTGAGGCCTCCAAGGGCTCAAAGGCTAACATGAGAGCTTAACACAACTAATATAAATCAATTCATTTATTTTACAAAAAATAAATATTGAAATCCAGGTAAGTTAAGGTACTTAGCAAAGGGGTTAATGAGTGAATATAAATAATGAATGAAGCAACAGAAGCTGGAAGAGAAGATGACCTATTAAGGAAGTTTGGAAGTGAAAGAAATGAGAAAAAGTAGATGAGCAGTACTAGCAGGCATCCATTCAAGGGTAGGTATGGTTAAGGGCAGGGAGACTAATTTGAAGGAAAAAGGAAGGAGCCATTAAAATAAAAAAAAACTGAATACAAATACTGAATTAATATTGAAATATTATGGTGAAGAATAAAAAAGAACAGGATCCCAGGTAGACTGGGATGAAAACGGAAAGAGAGGACAGGTATTTTTAAAGAAAGTAAGAACAGGTATATATTTTGAAACTGGGAATGCAGATGATAGAGCTCATTAAGGTAAAAAATTAAAGTCATTTCTCAAAAGTGAGAAAGAATAAAATAGAATATTAGTAAGTTAATTAGAATTCAATTAAATCTGCATGACATCTATGGATTAGAAGACTTAAAATACTGTTAAATATGGTAATACTGACAACTTGATCCTAAAATTCGTATGGAAATGCAAGCGATCAGAACTGGCAAAACAATCTTTGAAAAAGAAAAACTAAGTAGGAAAACTCGCACCTCCCAATTTCAACACTTACTACAACAACAATAAGGAAGAAAGTGTGATAACAGCCTGAGAATAGACATACCAGGTTGGACAATTAATTTCACAAACTCATCCTAGAAAAAGTGCTACATACCTCATTGCTGAGTATCACTACAGTCCCCTTGGAAGCACTCCCCTTGGGAAGCTATGCACCAACACCAGCACCTAGTCCACCCTTCAAAGCAATTTTGGAACTCTTTTCCTGGAATGGCCATCAGACCTGTCATCGTACCCAAAATCTAACAATGAAGTTCGCAAACTTGCCACCATGTGCTTCTGTTGGCGGCACTGTGCAAACAACTTTGGCCAGCTCTGATGGCCATTCCAGAAAGAGTTCAAAAGCTGCACTGAAAGGCGGACTAGGCACTGGTGTCGGTGCATAGCTTCCCAAGGGGTTGAAGGTGACTGTAGTGATACTCAGCAATGAGGTATGTAGCACATTTTCTAGGATGAGTTCGCGAGATTAACTGTCCAATCTAATATATCAAGGAAAAGAACTGAGAGTCTGAAACTTATAATTTACAGTCAACTGATTTTCAACATAGGTGCCAAAATACTTCAAGGGGAAAGAACAGTCTTTTCAACAATGGTACTGAGACAATTTTGATACCCACGTAACAAAATAGAGTGAAACCTCTACCTCACATAATATACAAAAATTAACTTGAAATGGATCATAAGCCAAAATGTGAGAAATAAAACTATTAGAAGAAGACATAGGACTAAATCTTGACCCTGGATTTCTGGTCAAGATGGCAAGGTAGTTAAACACTGTACTTGCCTCTTCTCATGACAACATCAAAAGTACAACTAAACTATAATACAACACCATCACTGAGAATCACCTGAAGTCTAGCTGACCATTAATCCTACAACGAAGGACATACAGAAGAAGCCACCCTGAGACTAGTAGGAAGGATGGAGATGCAGAACAGACTAGTCCTACACCCACCTATGGCAGTTAAAAATCGGGAGGGATATCTCAGCTGCAGAGGGGCCCCTGGAAGAGCGAGGAGTCCCAGCCCCACACCAGGCTTCCTAGCCCAGGGTTCCACTGCCAGGGAGAAAAGTCCCCATAACGTCTAGCTGTGAAAACCAGGGGAAATTGTGGCTGAGTAAGACAGGGTGGGTGGCTGGAGTCCGAGGCATTTCTCTTAAATGGCCTATGGCACAGACTTACTAACATTGATGGACTCACTTGCTCTGAGCTCCAGTGCTGGGGCAGCAGCTTGAAAGACACCAGGGAAATAAAGGGAAGAAGTGAATTGTCTGGCTTCCAGGTGAGGGCTGAAAGGGTGGCTTTCTCTCAGAAAGAAGTGCTTGCAGAATCCATTGTTTCTGTGTTGAGCCCTCCTCATACCCATGAGCAGATGTAGGCAGCCGCCACATCTGGATCTCTATCAACCTGGCTAACACTGTTCACCCCGCCCAACTTGCAGGCCCACCCAAGCCACTTCCAGTTGCTTTTCTGTACAAAGGGAAAAATCATTTACTGTATGTAAATTATACCTTAATTTAAAATAATGAAAAAAAGTCTTAAGTCAAACAAAACATATTTCCTTTAAGATAAAAAAGAAAATACAAAATTAAACTATCTAATATGCCTATTTATATATCCTGAGGAAAAGCCCTCAGCTATTTTGCAAAATAAAACAAATCATTATTAGCTCATCTTCCCCAAAAGATCCAAGCTTTACAACTCATGGATGAATAGATACGGTGCTAGAACTTTACTGAAGTTCTCTTTTGATTATTTCAATTTTCTCAGTGAAACAGCAAGCAGGCAATCAATCAGCTGAAAATGAGACAATAAGAGGAAATGCTGGAGATTTATGGAAAACAGAAAATAAAAAATATTGGTTTGGGAGAAAGGTTGGCAAGCTTTTTCTATAGAAGATCAGACAGTAAATTTTTAGACTTTGAAGGTCATACAATCTGTCACAATTACTCAACTTTGCTATTGGCAGGAGAAAACAGCCATAAACATTACATAAAGGAATTACACATGGCTATGTTCCAATAAAATTTTACTTAATAATAGGCAGCAGGTGGAATTGGCCTATGGGCTGAAATATGGGCCAAAATATGGGCCGCATCAAGATTAGTGATAAGTCTAACGGACTAAAACTAAATGACTTCCAGTAGCCCTTAAAGGCCCACTTAAAGGTTAGTGACCCTAATCCAAATTCAACACTGCTTTGTTTTATTTCAATGATGGAAAGAGTTAAAGTTCTCAAAATTGTCATTTAGCCAAGTGAGTACTATGTATGAGAGAGCGCAGGGGTATATGTGTAAGCAAGAAAGTGATAATAACAAATATAACTGAATCTAAACTGGGTAAGAAAAGTGATGAAAATCTGAGAAAGATAAGGGATAGTGAAAAGGAGGTAGAATAGCTGGATTTTAAGTTTTCAAGGAAACAACTGAAACCTAAGTACTAGAAGGCATGAGCAGGAATGACAGGAACTAATGTATGGAAAATGAGAAATTTAAATCAAAGAGAGACTAAAGTTTGGTAACCACTAGTCTAGGGTATGACCAAGAGTGAGGTGCCATAAATAGCAAGATCACCAAAAAAGTAGAGGTCTAAGAACTGAGTAGGGCATTAAAAAAATAAACTTTGACATGGATTGGCAAACGTTTTTGGTAAACAGCCAGATAGTAAACATATTAACCTTTGTGGGCAAAGAGGAAAAAGTCAAGGATGTTGTATACATATTTACATAATGAGAGAAAAAAAAACTGCCACAAATTTTTGATGAAATTAAAGTAATGATAATGATGGTAACAGAATACAATTTTTCACCATACAAATGTGTTTATGAGAAAACAAATTATTTTTTATGGGAGGAGGTAGCATTTCATCAAACAGGTGTATAAAGGTAACGTTCCCTATCATCTGCTAATACTTACTTGCAAGAGATTTGATACTCTACCTTTGAAACTGTCTTGTCACAAAGATATGCACTGATATCAATCCATCAAAACAAAATTTAATTAAGAATAATGAGTATTCATTATTTGGAAGGGATTTATAAAAGTAGTGTACTAGATTCTTCTCTTGATTATTTGCCTTTTAGCATACTATTACACTATGGATTACTTCCAAGTGAAGATTAAGCAATTACAGTTTAATGGATTTTGAAAAATGGACTTTCTATCAAGGTCCAAAAACTGATCAAACTGTAGTTTGAGCTTAGAAAATGTATCTATCGAATATTTTATGGGAATGGATATTTTGCTTCTTGTAACTTGCAGCAACAAAGTGTATAAAGCAGCATTTTGTGGTTCAACATTAGAAGCTGTCAAAATAACTTTACTCAAGTACAAGTTTCACTGTAAGCACTGTTTTCCCCTTGTAATATTAGGCTGACTTTAACAAGAAGCCTTTTCAAGTCTTCAGCAAAAGCTAACTTCCAAAGCCATTCTTCAGTTTTCAGTAACAGTGGCTGAGAGTGGTTCTTCTCATTCAGAAAAAATTTAACCTTAGCTCTACACTCAAAAACCCCCAATAAAATTTTACCAATTCTAAGATACTGGGCTGTCATATAGCAAGAGTAAGTGAGAATATACAGTTTCCATTTCAGACAAAAATTCACGGACCACTGATGGTTAAATCCACTAGAGCAAATGAAGTTTACTGCTGCTTCAATGACACATAATACATTCAAATGTTTTCTGCAAAGTACTGCTCATGCAATACAAGAAATAGCCATATGCTTTAAATGCTTTATACTTCCTCAAGCTTTGTAAATTAGCCCAACTAAACTATTTTCTGTTCCACACAGATTTCTCCCATCATCAGCTGTAAAATATCTTAACAGAATCCACTTCATATTATATTAAAATGTTTTATTATGTATTCTTTTTAAGAAAAAAAGCTTTAATGCAATTTAATTCATATACAATTCTACCATTTAAAGTGTACAAATCCATTATGAAAATATTTTTGCCTACAGTTGTTCCACAGAGGCAAATTCTTCAGTCACTTCAAACTTTGAGTAGTATTGATAATATCTGTCAACTCATCAAGAGCCAAGGAAACCATTTGGAATCTTTTGCCATTGTTTTTTTTAATTGGCTACTGATGTTGCCCCATGTAGGATTTCATTTCAAAACCAGAGTTCCACACAAAAAGCTTAAAAACTATTCCCTATACTAATTTTACTCCTTTAGTTTCTTCTGATTAAAATGTCATTAAATTTCATCTGCATTTATTCTTCCTTTGTAATGTCTTTCTATCCATTTCACTGGATTTCTAGTCTTAATGTCATTTGTAAGTTCAGGCACTCAACAGAGTATGAGAGTGGCATTCCTAAGAAATCGCATTATTAAATTGTTTCAATGAGGGAGAAAAAAGAAAAATGAGATTAGTTTCAGAAGTTACTTTCCTGCAGTGGAAAAAATACTAATAGCTATTTAATGAATCTAAAACCCAAACACTGCTTAGCAAATCCATACTGTTATAGAAGCAGGAGCTTCAACTCTCAATTCAGCACAGTAATGATTTAAACTTTTAACTTTACACACTATTCAGGAACATATTTACCATTCAAGAACTGTCATCCAAAATGCAAAAATGCAAATATAACAGCTTGGAAATACAAAATATTATATGAACCACAAGAAGAGAAGTAACGAAAAATGCTATTATTATTTTGCTTAACTAGTCTGTGCGCACTATTTCTTAGTTGCAATCTAATATCATAAAAAGCTAAGAAACATTGACTAGCCATAAATTCTCCTAATAAATAATAATCTAGAAGTTTCAATGATTAAGCAGAGCATCAAGCAATGTTTCTGGTAAGTGGTCCCTACACCTCCCTGTAATAATCACTGTCTTCTCCACCCTTGCTTAGCATCACAGTTCCATAATAACAGCCTCTCGAATGTCTCCTACCCAGTCCCTATTATTATTGTCCACAGCTTTTGCATAGGGAAACCCTTGCATCTTTCATTGAATTCTAACATTTTAAAATAATACCTTTCAGTTCCAGGTTCCCATTAGTCCTTCATTCATTTCCTCCCAATGCTCATATTTAAAAAAAAAAAAAGATGTTTTAAGAACAGGCAGATTTTTCTATAAGGATAAAGTTAGACCTTCTCAAGACTCCAGAACATTGGTTCTCAAGCTATGATACACTTAACTCCAGCATGCATACCCCAGTACGCGCTGGGCTGTTCAGGGGTCCACAAAAAAATAATCAGTAATAGTGAAAAAAACAAGTAAAGTTAAAAAATGCAAAACATTACTTATGAAACAATAAATGTTAAGTTTGAATCACCGTTAATGGAGACACTTCAAAATTAGATCACATTAGCGAATGGTGATTGGTGAGGGTGTGGCTCTTTTACCAATTAACAGTTTCAGAACAATCCGTTTGCAATGTTTCTAGAATTTCCCCAAACACATAAATACACTTGTAGCCAGACTGTTTGATCAGTTTAGTTATTGTCTAAGTAAAAGTAAGTGCACTGTCTTTAATCTTGATTCTTTTAAGTAGATTTTTATTTAATGTTATTTAACAGTATCAATATTTGTTACGTTATAAAATTAAATGTGGTTTTTACTTTTAGTGTAGTAATTTTTCTCTCCTAACTTATTACCTCATTTCCACATTAAGATAGGCAATGAACAAAAGCGTCAGTATTTAAGAACAGTTATTTTTAAAACAAGGGGGTACAATGAATAAAAATGGGTTTAAAGGGGCTAGACAAGTAGAAAACAACTGGGAACCACTGCTCTAGAGTTACAGGTGATCAGACTCAACATTCCTCCCCTCTAACCCATGATAAAGTAAAAGGTGAATGAAATAGTCAAGAGCACATCTAATTGATCTTTAAGGATGAAGAGAGTTTCTCAATTATATAGGTACAACAGGCTTATGTAGAATACCATGTGGCTTCAAACAACAGCAATAAATATGTTACTCTTTGTGCTGGTATTCATTTTATTTTTTCACAATTGCATATTTTAAATTTTAAAAAACCAAGCTACAAACTGGTCAATTACCCAAATTAATTAAGAGTTGCCTGAATATATTTTCTGGAATAATTTAAAATGCACACTGAAAGTTCTTGCACAACAGTCTTTAAGTGCCCTTTGAAAGTCAAAATCAAAATAGATAATAAAATGTAGGTAAAGAAGAATCACTCAAGCACTTTAAAGAATTTACAGAAAGATAAAATTATACGGGAGAAAAAATATCAGTAAACTTTTGGTTAATTTGTTTACCAGCTTTTTTACACAGCTGTGAAGCAGAGGCAGCACAGAATTCTACAGGAAGTAGAAGTACTTGCATCAATAACCAATAATGCAAACAGCATAGAAGCTGCATGGGAGGTAAAGCTAGACAGAGAACTACCTACCTACCTAATATTACATTAGGATGATTATCCTAAGACCTACATTTCCTTCTTATCGTACCATGAAGTCAGTCTCTCTCCAAAAGATTTACAGAAGAGCAAAACAAGTTACAAAATATGTAAAAGCTGTTAATAATGTGGCTGCTTTCAAAGAACATCAACACTTTCATAAAATTCAAATGGGGGTTAAAAATAACATTTAAGCATTTTTTGAAATACAGAAACTCTTCAGAGCTAACATCTAAGCATCATAAAAGTATCCAGAAAAATAAGAATGACCTTGATAAGGAAATTTCAATTGCCTCAAGTATTGTAATCCTATTTCTTCATCATAACTGTGTCCAAATCACATTGCACATATTGTCACTCTTCTGCCAAAGGCCCAAATAAAACACATGAATTCTGAGTTTAAGTGTCATTAAAAGTCAGTCAAATAAAAAGCTCTATCAACAAATAAAAAATGTTGTCAGCCAATCCAGACATCTGAAAACTTAATGAATTCAAGATTTCAAAGGCATGAATGTTGGTCATCCATTCAAAAGAGTTGTGGAATAATTATTAATAGTAATAATATAATAATAAATAAATAGCAATAGTAATTAAAATGGCAGCTTCAAATACTGAAGAATCCTGGAGGTCTTTAAGGTATTTGAGTTCAGGAAAGTAACTGGGTATTTATCCAAAAGAATATGGTGTCAAAGGATTTGTAAAACAAAGCATTAGCATTAGACCTAGATTCAACTGTGTTAATGCTTCATCTTTTGTTAAATGTAAAATAATCTGGGGAGGGGGCAAGAGGACCAGGAAGAACCCATATTAAAGGAAGGCAAACCAACAAACGAAAGAGTAGAGAAACTTACTTGTTACATGACCCATGTTTTCTAAAGTATGAAAATGATTTTAAAAAACCCAAATTATCAAAAATGAGAAGCTGGTATAAGAGTAACTTTTTTAAAAAAAGTAGGAAGTTCTATGTGCTAAGTTAATTTTGGGGAGTCCTTTTCCGGTTCTTTTTCTGAAAATGAGTGCATCCTACACTGTTCAAAAATGAAGAGATTTTAAAGTCCAGAAAATATAACTTTCTTTGTTTCAATGTTAATATTCAGCACTTTCCAAGTTTTGCCTACTTCTCATAAACTGGTCAAAACTGAAGTACTACTACATTCCTTGAAGCTTGACCATGCTTTTTCATTTATTTAAAAAAAAAACTTAATACCTAAAAGTAAACTTAGCTAATATATTTGCAATTACCTGAATAAATTACAATTTTCAATATTAATTCACTCCATACCAGCTCTTACTCCTACACCCACATACCTCATTTCAGGCAAGCATACCCAATTACCCACAGCCATAAATAAGGCCAGGTCTATGAGTGGCTCTGCACTTATGTGAAAAATAAAATCGTCTGTTTAAAACCAAGTTTTTGTGAACTCAAAATTTCCTTGGTGCTTTATCTATCCTTTCAACAGCATACTGGGTAAAGGCATGAACTCTGAAAACCTGGACTGTGTCATTAACCAGTTAAGCACTTTTGACTGCTAGTTTTCTCACACGTGATGATGATAATGATGATGCCCTTCCTCAAAGGACTGCTATGAGGACAAAGTAAGATAATTCATGTACTGTGTTAGTACGTGCTTGGCAGAGAATAGGTATTCAATAAATTTATTTAACAGTATTGTTAGGTTTATGATAATGATGAATTCTTAGGAATTCCTAGCTTTTCTTCTATTAGGTTGGTGCAAAAGTAACTGCAGTTTTGGACCAGGGATTTTAAATCATTATAACTGGCTCAAACATATCTTTATTAATCAAAGTAGGAACTATTACCATCAACACATTTTTGCCAACAAGAAATAAGTTTATTCCCGCAACGTAAAAATCCGCCCTTCGGAATTCGACACTCTTGGAAAGCCTTTTCTGCATCCTACTGGTTGTGGAAGTGTTTTCCCTGCAAAAAAGTTGTCAAGATGCTTGAAGATGTGGTAGTCGGTCGGCGAAAGGTCAGGTGAATATGGAGGATGAGGCTTAGTTTGCAGCCCAGTTCGTTCAACTACTGAAGCATTGGTTGTACGATGTGCAGACAGGTGTTGTGGAAAAGAACTGAGCCCTTTCTGTTGACAAATGCTGCTGCAGGCATTGCCATTTCGATGCATCTCATCAATTTGCTGAGCATACTCCTAAGATGTAATGGCTTCCCTGGGATTCAGAAAGCTGTGGATCAGACTGGCAGCAGACCACCAAACAGTGACCATGACGTTTACTGGGTGCAAGTCTGGCTTTAGGAAGTGCTTTGGAGCTTCTTCTTGGCCCAACCACTGAGCTGGTCATCGCTGGTTTTCATATAAATCCATTTTTCATCGCATGTCAACATCCGATTGAGAAATGGTTTGTTGTAGTTGCGTAAAATAAGAGGAGACAACAATTCAAAGGAATTTTTTTTTTTTTTTTAATTTCTAGTCAGCTCATGAGACACAAGCATTTTCACCTTTCCAATTTGCTTCAAATGCCAAATGACCGTAGATTGGTCAAACGCTGAGCTCTTTGGTAATTTCTCAAGTAGTTTTAAGAGGATCAGCTTCGATGACTGCTCTCAATTGGTCGTTGTCAAATTCCGACAGCCGACCACTACACTCCTCATTTTCAAGGCTCTCGTCTCCTTTGCAAAACTTCCTGAACCACCAATGTGCTGTACATTCATTAGCAGTTTCTGAACCAAATGCATTGTTGATTTTGCAAGTTCTCTGCTGATTCACGACCCATTTTGAACTCGAATAAGAAAATCGCTCAAATTTGCTTGTCTAACATCGTTTCCATAGTCTAAACTAAATGTAAAATAAACAGTAAGTATGACGTCATTAGCAAAACAAGGAGAGAAATGCACATTAAAATGATGTATAACATTAACCACATTTAAGAATGTATTACAGTATCAAATAGCAAATTTCAACAATGCAAAAACCTCAATTACGTTTGCACCAACCTAGTACCTTGAAGTACCTGCCTCCTTCTGGTTCTCTAAAACCAGCATATCTGACACACTGCTTGTCCTGTTATCCTGCATCTGCAATTGTTTTAATGTCTGTCTGTCCACTTGATTTTTAACTTGCTACTGCGTTTCTGGACAGATGATCTGCTATTTGTTTACCTATCATTTCGCAAAGATTCAGTACACCCCAGATTTTTCTCCTGGTCCTAGCTCTATCATGCTTCTAGCTCTACCAGCTATATTTCCTGTGATGACACTTGACTCCTATGTAACAAACACATCACAAAATCTAAATCCACCTCACAGGGCCAGTTAGGTTCTATGTCTTCCATGAAGCCATCAGTTTGAATCCTCACTGGTCTATTTCACATAAACTCCTAAAGCACTTGCTGGTTGTCTGTACTACTCTGTAAGATTTGCCAAATTGTGAGTCACATGATTTACACATTCCTTCATTCAATGATGACAAGTAAGAATGAGACCATTTCAAGAGATTTGTTAAGCTAGAGACTTGTGCAAACAAATGGTAAACAAAAAAATTTTTAACTAACAAGACACTACAACAAAGAACATTCATTCTACATGGATTTGAGGGGGACAGGTACTCTCTCACACACACAAAATATACACACTTAATTAAAAACTATGCAACTTTCATTATAAAGCCTCTGATTCTCTGTATTTCAGTTCTAATGCATAATGTTAAAATGGAGTTAATTTTCTGGAAGACTTCTCCTATCCCCGCCAAACAAAAAAACCTTTAAAGGATGGTACAGTGTTTTATATATACATACATATGGACATGTGGTGTATGACTTCTTTTGTATCTTTACTGGGGTATTTTGTTACATAGTGTGAAACTTTTATATGTGTTTTATTTGTAATAAAATCTTTTAGTGTGAACTATTAACAGTTTTGCAGAGGAAAAAAATCTGGTTTCTGAAAGCTTTGTTAAAGCAGAGAACATCAGTCACACCAATCTGTACTTCCTGGCTTCATCTTTCTTGGCAAGCTCTGCCCATGTCAGTGCTGTCTGGCTTCAGCAATCACAATGCCAGAAGCTCACAGCACAGGCAACTTTCTCAGAAGCACAAACAGGATTCATATGGTTCCTTTATCTTTCAAATTAGAGTTAAACTCTAAACCCTAACTAGATCTGTAACACTGTCTTTTAGTAAAACTTCTCCAATATAGCTAATAAATATAAATTAGGGCTTCAAAATAATGAGGAAAACTGTAATTTTTATTAATAACTGAACCATACTGAAGGAAATACCAAGTGTTGAGCTTAGTCAAGGGTGAATCAACATTCTCTCAGACTCCACCCCACTAGCCCAACTGGTTTAAAAAATAATAATGCCATTAATATTATTCAGCTATTTAACATGGTTGTGAGTAAAAGTCATAGTCAAGAGGAAAAAGAAGATGAGTATACTATGTTTTCAGGTGTGAAAAATATTTACTTAAAAGACAGGTTTTGGGAGTTCCCTGGTGGTGTAGTGGCTTAAGGCTTCGGAGCTGTCAACGCTGCGGCCTGGGTTCGATTCCCAGTCAGGGAGCTACCCACATACCAAAAAAGTAAAAAGACAGGTTTTCCAGTGTTTCTTAACTACATTTTTATCCATAAGATTGTACATATTTGAAACTAAAGCCTTAAAAATGAATTTTATGGGAAAATAAACCTAATGTACATGCATAATTCTGAGTGATTTTGGCTTATTTTCAAAAATCCCTTTTATTTCGGGGAGGAAAGTCATTTTATAAAAACTTCCCCATATACAGAAATGGTTTCATAACATTTTTACTAATGAAATAAATTATGAAAACTGCCAGAAATATACAAAACAACCCTAATTTGCTATAATACAATATCAGAATAGTTATTTTTTGACTTACTATTTAGAGGAATTTAGAAAACTGAAATAAAATATTGAAAATTACACTTAAGTTCTCTACTCCTCAAACTCATACTCCCTCCCCCTGGCAATAAAACTAGCATTTCCTTAGAGTAAAATGGTGACAAGGTGACTAGAAAATAATACAATTGGATATATGTCATTCTAACATTTATTTTATATTTGCATTTGAAGATGCAAAGGAAAAGGCACCTCAGATAAAAGTGTCTGATCACATCTGCCAATGATGATGAATGTTTAACCCTGGTGTATTACCTGAGCAGTAATTCTGACCCTAAACAAAACGATCAATTAGATTATCTTCAATCTTTGCTTCAAGTCCTCACCTCCTCTCCCACTTCCCCAAACATATTCTAAGCAAAAGATCTATAATACATTCATAGACAAGATATAAATCTCCCATAACTGCCAAAAATAGCAGTCTCAAGGATATTTGCATTTTGAGTTTTCAATGCCTTAGGCCAAAGGAATAAAGCTTTAACCAGAATTTCAAAGATCCGGCTCAGGATGAAAAAGTACTTTCCCCCTAAAATGGTATTTCATAGATTAGCCCAATTTAGGAAACAGAATTAAATAATTCTGTCCAGGCTGAATTTTAAAATTTTCTACTTGAAAACCAAATCAAGCTAGATTCTTGGTTTTTAAAAGCCACAGAAGATTTCTTTTTTAGTGGCAAGAGTAGCCAAACAGGTAATGATTTTCAATCATGTTAGAAATGGATGAGAGAATGGGTTTGGGGGCTGGGAGACTGGACAAGACAGTATAATGACACCTAGAAGGATGAGGGAGGCTATGAGGAAAACAGAGCCTGTTAGAGCTGAAAATTCTTCACACCACACATCCTTTGAGGATCAGTTCATAGGTGACTCATTACCTTCTTGACAATTTAAAAATGGATAAAATAGGCAAAATCTTTTTTACTGCCCTAATTATTTCAATGCATTCTTCTAAAGTAAGAGTCTAAAGATAGAAAAAGCCTTGACATGGGTGAATTTTAGGGCACTACTGCCTCCAAAAATAAAAGCCATTTAAAACATGAAAGAAAGAACAGTATGGACAAAATAATAAATGACAGAGTGTGGTTCTAAATACATATCCACCAGGTAAGTATAACTTACAGGTAGCTTGATTATAAGACAAAAATATCTTACTGTCTTAAGCATCTATAAAAAGAATCAAGAAAATGAAGTAAAGAAGAAAAAGCTAGTCCTTTTATATTAGTTTCTGGTAGGTGATGGGGGAGGACATAGGACAACAGGGATAAAACTGAGTTTCTCTTCAAACGAAACTTAACTCTGTTAAGGAACCATGGGGACTGGATTGCCCTGGTTCCTCTCAATTCCTTATCTTCTAAACATACTCTCTGTAGCATGAGAAACCCAGTCTTTGCTTCAGCCCCTTTTCAAATGTTACTAAACCCATAAGAAGGCTCAGTGGCAGAGCAGTAAAAACTCAAAAAGGCCAAAATATATTGTTCTGCTTCTGGTCCCATTCTGCATTGTTAGTGATTTCATATGTATACTCTGGAGTCACAAAGACTTTGAGCTGGAATCTTGGATCCATCACATACTAGATCATTTAAATTTGGGAAACTTTCTTAACTTCTGGGTGCTTTCTACTACTTCCTCATCTAAAAAACGAAAACAGTAAAGGCTCCTCCTTTCAAGATTAATGTGAGAAGTAAATGAGATAGTTAACAAAACATTTAACATAATATCTGGTGTTCAAGATACCCCATGGCCTAACACAGCTGTTTTCCCATTGAGATTACAGGATTATGACCAGAATTTATTAGAACAGAATAGAAAATAGCAGAGTGCATGCAGTAAGGACAAATACTGTTGCAATTATTTTTTTTTCCCAGATCCCCAGCCCCCCGTTTCTCCTCCTCCTGCAAGTTTTTCTGTGTTGCCTTCGCTACGTAACTTTCAACAGATAGCACATCTGGCTCTTTCAGGGCACAACAGCATTTTGTATAAAATTCTACACCACTTATTATACTGTGCTCGTTTATATGTGTGTCTCTACCATTAGAATATGAACTCCAAGGCAACTGCCTTATAGTATCCATATTTCTGGTATCTAAAAAATCATGAAGGTCCAATAAACTTTTGTTGAATCAATGATGTTGAAATCAATAAAATATAATAGGTATTAAAAACATACAGAAATAGTTAAGCACTTCACTTACCATTATCTGATCAGGTTTTATTACTGCACAGAAATTTAAACTTAGCTGTTAAGTCACAATAAAATAAAAAAAGTTGTTTCTTTTTTCCAAAGTGCCCCAGTATACTTCCCTTCCATCTGGAAGTGATGAATAAATGTTTGCTTAAGAAACTGAAATGGGTGGTGTGCATAATAATCTTTGAAAAGCAGAACATCAAAGCATATAGATACACTGGACAGTTTAAAGTTTTATTTAAAGAGACTAGCCAGAGTCATGCTTCATTTTTTGGAGCAAAGGAAGTTTAGAAAAGTTATTAGGTAGAAAAGGTTGCTTCTCCTACATGACAAATGTCCAAGGATCCCCTTTCATGGGTACTGCACAAACCATGACAACGCATCTAAATAACAATACTAGGCAGGTATGTACTTGCTTGAGAACTTACTATAGAGAAATATAAGAACTTTAATATTTTTAATCTTCATATTAATCACCATCATTCTCAAATCTATTTAAATGTAAGAATCAAAGTTTATACAAATTCACCAACTTTGCTTTTATAATCACAAAAAGGCAAAACAATGAAAATAAATTCTAAAGAAACACTTCATCATGCTTACGAAGACATCAAAAGTTGACAGTATACTAAATCAAGATTACATAAAAAACTTGGTTTTACTAGTCAAAAAAAATATCTTTGCTCTAAAATGAGATTTAATTTTTTAAAGTATGGTTCATTTACAGTAATCTTCTAAAATAATTGTTTCTAAATCATTAATAAGTTAACTGAAAAACTGGACGTGTCCAACTTATGAGGATTACAACTTTCTTGCCTTATTATATTATACATATGAAATAGTAAGAAAGACGTGATAATGTTCTCTTAGGGCTCAGGCATTTTGTTCCCCTCCCCCAGACTAATTAATATAAATGATAATTTTACCTACTCTAAATTTGTTAAATACCTAAAGAATCCACTATTTCACAAAACTTCCTTCTTTTTGTCACTTTAAATATATTTTTAAGTTATCATAAAACTCTATTTCAAAGTAATTTATTGGGCTTGGACATTAAAGCCAAGTCTTAACAGTTAACATTGATTTACTGAAGGAAGAAAAAGAAATGAGCTGTGATATACATATATTTTTAAATTATTTTTCAGTTACAGTGGACATTCAATATAATTTTTTATTAGTTTCAGGCAATCAACATAGTGGTTAGACATTTATGTAATTTATGCAGTGATCCCACATTAGTCTAGTACCCACCTGGCACTATACATAGTTGTTGCAACATAAATGACAATATTCTCTATGCTGTACCTTACATCACTGTGACTATTTCATAACTATCTATTTGCATTTGTTAATCCCTTCACCTTTTTCGTCCAGATCCCCAACTCTCCACCCCTCTGGCAACTACCAGTTTGGTCTCTGAATTTATGTGTCTAGTTCTGTTTTATTTATTTTGTTCTTTAGATTCCACATATAAGTGAGCTCATATGGTATTTGTCTTTCTCTGACTTCTTTCACTTAGCATAATACCCTCTAGGTCCATCCATGCTGTTGCAAATGGTAAGGTTTTATTTTTTTATGGTCAGGTAATATTCCATTATTTATATGTACCATATATGCTTCATGACATATACTAATGAAAGTGGCAATAAGCTGATGCTACTCATTAAAAATTATTCCCTATTTGAAATAGTAATTTTAATGACCCTAGTAAGGGTGGTAACACTCACCAGTATGAATCTTCTCATGTCTCTGTAGCAGGTACTTCTGTATGAAACGCATGTCACATTGACTACACTGAAATGGTTTTTCGCCTTAAAATAATTTCACATCCACAAATTAGTTACTGGATAAAACACAGTTTATAATTACTATTTCTGAGGAAAGATAAATCTCAGAAGCCCAAATTATCTATACAAATTTTTAAAAATACTCATCAACTTAACAAAATTTTACTTCCTCTCAATTTTCCCCCAAGATTTTAAAATTCACATTCTCACAATTACACAAAAATGAGACTAAATCTGCTGTATAGCCTTCAAGGTGAAAAGGGAGAAGTAAATAAAACCTTTTAAAATAGAATTTAAAAATCATGAGGCTAAAAAGGACTCTACAGGTTACCTAGTGTGTCTTAAACTTCTTTTCTTCCTTTTTATCTGGAGGAAGATTCATCTACCCACCTTGTTCGCCATGGCTAACCATCACTTCATGGTCCTTCACTTACTTTCTCCAGAACCTTCAGAACTTTCCAAAAATCCTTTACAAAAAAATCTTGTATCCTCAAATGTTCCCTTTCTGCTGGAGCCTTTGCTTTCAAGGAAAGTATTCTTTGGTCTGCTCTATGCAAAGAAACATTTCAGAAATCCCCAAACACTCCTTCCTATCTTACTAGTTTCTTGCCTTCATTTTAACACCTTCTTACAAGAGTCGTCTATCCTATGTCTCAAACTATTTACCATTACTAGTGCTTGCACTCTTACACTCTACTTTCTTAAAAGCAACTTGTTGTATCCTATCCTTTCTGAAGGTTGTAAGTTTTACATGCCTTCTCCTTGGTATTCTCTCTTCTTTTGGCTGCTGGGACACTGTATTATCTTAATTCATCAAACCAACCTTATTGCTTGCTCTGTCTCCCCCTCATCCCCTTAATTCAACCTATAGTTTTAATCTGTTCCCCAAAGATATGTGATCAGTCTTTAGTTCTGCTCTCTACAACTTCACATTCTTAATTATCATTTTTTTTGGTATTTGATTCCCAAATTCACATTTCATACTCAATGTGAACATCTCGCATAGAAAAGTAAATGTTGACGGCTTTTAATAGTACATTCTTTTACTGTTTCTCTAGCTATAAAGAACATATTAAACCAAATAGTCCAATTATGACTAATTGATTTTGCATATCCATGCTGTTTTCTCAATTTAAAGTTTTTCCTGGTTTCCTTCTGACACTCTGGCCTATGAAATCTCTGATTTGAAATGCCAGGTAAGCTATGGTCTTAGAAATGAATGACACTTCCACAAAGATGAAAATAAAAAAGTAATTTTAATGGCCATAAGCCCATTTTAATTCAAGAAATACCTGTATGAATGAAGACATGTCTCTGTAAGTGATAGTTCGTTCTAAAGGCAGCATTGCAGTGCTCACAAACGTGAGATTTAGGGGTTTTCAAACCAAGTGATCCATCCTCATTTATTGTAAGGATCTAGTTTAAAAAAAAGGCAAAAACAAAAGAAAGAAGTTTTTAAAACATAATACTAATTTATATAAGATAATGCCTTTTAATGCAAACAATGGTCACCAGAAATTATGAAATATTTTTTCCTAAATAACTTTGAAAAGGCTGTTAGAATAATGTATCATTAATTGTAGGAAAGTACAGTGTGACTCAGAATGGGTAAAAATCACTAATAAAACCTTGGAAGCTGGTTAAGTAAGGTTCAGTCCTCTGCCCCCTCCTCTCCAAAGCTGATGTCTTTACAGAGTCCCTAAGTGTTCTCTGCAAGGGTGAATATAGCTTCATTTTCTAATTTCAAATTCTCACATATGTAGGAAAAAAATCTTGTTTTAGACATAGTATATCAATCAGTGTAGGACTGGTTAAATAAACCATGGAAAATGAATACAATTTACTATCATATTAATATCATATGGTTGTAAAGTAAAACAAGAAAGCTCCCTACATACTTACATGAAAAGAGTTCCAGGACTTATTAAATAAAAGAAGCAAGGTTTAAAATCTGGTATATAATTCTTCTAATTTTTTATATGAGTACACATACATACACATATATATGTATATATAAATTAAAACTATTTGAGAAAGATGTATATAAAAAGTATATAACCTCTGTTGTGATTGTGATGGCTGGGAAACTTGGAAGACAGGAGATAAGGTGGAAGACTTTACACTGTACATACTGAAAACACTTTTCTAAACCATATAAATGCCTACCTATTCTATTACCTTCTCCCCCACACCATTTTTGTGTTTTTCTAAAGACAAGAAAACTAAGTCTTCAAGTCGTCCTCGAATTTGGAATCTAGTTCAACCCAGGATCTCTAAAGTTATTCTAGGACTACTAAACAATTATTAAGCGTATTCCTAAAAATATTTGTTGAATAATTAATTAGAGGGGGTATGGGGAAGGAAGATAGGTGACAAAATGAAGCTTATCATCCTGGGCTACTTGAGATTGAGAAGATTGTGGGCCTAGTCTGGACAGTGCTGGAGAGAAGCCACATCTGGGCTTCACATATTTCAATTTATCAACCATTTGTTCAATGTGCAACATTAAATTGACTCTCTCATCAGACCCGTGGCAGAGTGATGATAATAAATAATCCCTTTTTCATTATTAATTAAAGAAAAGATGGAAGAATATGACATGAAGCAGCAAATAAAACTAGGAGAGAAGATGGAAGAGGAACATAGAAAGTGAGAGGCAAACAGTATTGGAAGCGGGGTCACACGGAGTGGGAGCTAAAAAGCTGTCCCTCAGAGAGTAGAGAAATCTAGGAAATGTCTTAAGAAATACAAAGTCCTGTGGAAACTGATTAGGGTCTGTAAAAACACAGCTATGACCTCTTTTCAAACCTAGAAAAGGGGAGTATGTAGGGGGAAAAGGCTTTAATTTTTTTAAAATAGTTTTTTACTTTAAATTTGGGTAGACAATTCAGCCTATACCGAATGTAAATCAATGGTAATTATTACGCAAATTATACAGGGCCCTTGGTTCTGGGAAAACTGCCAATGTGGTCAACAATGCTTCAAAGTCTATGCACCAAAGTCACAGAGGGAAACATTTGGCAGGAGAATGGAAGTGGGTGTCACAGCTTCCTGAAGAGGGTAAGTGAGAATGGAAAGTTCCATGCCTGGCCAATTTAAAATTTCTGTAACCCCTCCAAGTCACAAAATAATATGCAAGTTAACACTGTGCAAAATGAACAAA
This sequence comes from Lyroderma lyra, assembly GCA_004026885.1. Classification (NCBI taxonomy): domain Eukaryota; kingdom Metazoa; phylum Chordata; class Mammalia; order Chiroptera; family Megadermatidae; genus Lyroderma; species Lyroderma lyra. The sequence goes on from PVJL010004352.1 coordinate 73,334, forward strand.
AAACTCCACAAAATCTTTTAAAATGTGATTTAAAGTATTTCTAATGTAAGAAATAACAAAAAGATATTAAAACATTTTATATGAAACAGAACCGAAAACAAGATAGTACCAGGTTATTTTTTTCATATCTGATGATAAAGAAGAAGATCCATGTGCCAAAAAACATGGCAGCTCAATAGCTCTCTGTGGCATAGCAACTATCAGGAAAGCTTTCCTAGGAACAAATCTGGCCCAAATTACTTAATGTGAAACCAATGTAATCCTTGACTATACAAGGCCCTTCATGAAGAGTTAAGGAGTTCTAGGACATTGTTTTCTGGCACTGGAGGTAATGCTGCCTTTCATTGTGTATTCAAGCCTTAATCTAAGGTGGATTTTATGGATGAAACAGCTAACATGGCTTGTGAATAGCAGACTGAAAAATCTAGCATATTTACAAAGTTCAAAGACAGAAAAATCAAATTCTTAGGCATTTTATATTTCATTTTCATTTTTCTTTTTAGGTCATAGAAATAAATACATTTGTGTAAAGGACACAAAGTAAAATTCACCCTGCCTCAGAAGACCACCAATAGCTTTCAATAATCTGCTTCACATATAACTGGTTGATTTTATCTGTTTTACTCACCACTATAAACCCAGTGTCCAAAACGGTGTCCAGAACATAGCGAGACTCTATAAATGTCTATTGATGTGGTTACCCACTACCCATACCAAACATCCTCACAGCTCACCACTTCATCCCCTGTAAAGCTTTTTGTAAGAAGGAATACTTTTCAATTTTTTCAAAGTCACCAAGTGGTACCACAGAGAGGGTGAGTAGGCAAAGAACAAAGTCCCTTCAGTGGCACAAAAATGGCACATAAATGCAGGCAAAATTTTGTTCCTGGATACAGACCTGGCTTCTTTTTTCTTGTTCACACCCTCTTTCAAAATCTTTTAGTAGAACTGATCTACCAGTTAAGTGTGTTTGCCTTAGAGATGAGCAGTCTCTCTTGCTACTAGTACCATAAAAAATTTTGCTTTTATGTTTCCCTTCAACATATGAACATCATTTCAGCTGAAGAATTTAAAATTTGAAAGTTTAAATCCTAACGTGACTCCTACAATATCTCCACATGATTTATGTTGTTTGCCTCCTGTCACTGCTGCTTTTGGAGAAATACTGTATATTACAGACCAAGCAATCAGGTTTTATCAAGAGTGCAGAAATTAGTAACAGTCTAAACAATACTCAACATACTTGATATTTTTCTTAATTGTTGTTTAATAAATTTAAAACAGAATTTTTCAATAAATATTTTCAATACCACATGAAACTCCTCAACTAATCTGCCCTCCATATCTCATGGTCCATTAGTAGATGTATTTTTTGTTCTGAGCCAAATCTGTTCTCACCTAGCTACCTTTACAAATAGTGACGGTTATCCTAAATAATATACCAGTTTTCGTCAGGCAAAACACTATGGTCTGTCCATTCAATTCAGAGATTTTTCCGTCTTCAACAGCCACTGCCACTGAATAAATGAAACCTGATATCCCTCAGTGAGAAAGTTCTGCTCTCTTAAAAGGCAGACAAGATTTTTTCCATTCTATACTCTGTATATCTACTATGTACTACTAAAATTACCAAAGCATATTTTAAACTAATGATTACAGGTTACATTCTTAATCAATCTAAATTAACTTCTAAACTACCAAAACCCAAAAGACAACTTAGAGGAGACAGCTTAAATTTCTCACCTATTTCTGAGTTATTTTTACTGAAACTGGGGGTAGGAAGTAAGATCCCCTAAAATTCTCTTTACTCTCCAAATCCAATCAGAAATGGAAGAATAGTGCAACCCGAAGATATACAACAAAATAACAAAAGTCATCCGTAGTAATAGCTACCACAATATTTTGACCATCCTAGTTATCGCTAATATCTCACCCTCGCACTGTCACTTTCTTTCATTCTTCAGGATTTTTGTCTCCCAATATTAGATTTTACATACAACCTAGTTTTATTTTTAAATGACCAGCTTTTGACAGTGCCGGAAACTGATATTCACTGTATCATAAGCATGGTACAACAAATGATGCTTGGCACAACGACCTGGAATTGTAGACAAGGTTATTTCTCTCATGTTTACTAAATACTAAGCAAAGCATGCAATGGTTTTTTTAAGATTACATCAAAATATTTTTAAGTTAGGGTTCAGTTCTGTGAAAAAATAGTTTACCCAGAATATATAATTCCCTGGGAAAATTAGATAAATAAAATACTAATACATTCTTTTACTAATTTTCTTCTTGATTTTCTTCTTAAGTACTGTTCCATATTTCTAATCACTAGTTTTATAATCAGTACTTCATCTTCAAAGCCACTTCTTTCACAATCAAGTTAGCATATAGGACCAAAGTACAAGGTCAGACAATTAATTTCGCAAACTCATCCTGGAAAAAGTTCTACACACCTCACTGCTGAATATCACTAGGTCACCTTCGAAGTACCAAGTTGTTCGTACAGTGCTGCCAATGCAAGCACACCATGGCAAGTTCGTGAACTTAATTGTCAGATTTTTGGGTACGACAACAGCTCTGCTGGCCATTCCCAGAAAAAGAGTTCCAAACCTGCTTTGAGGGGTAGACTAGGCAGCGGCATTGGTGCACGGCTTCTCAAGGGGAGTACTTCGAAGGTGACCTAGTGATATTCAGCAGTGAGGTGTGTAGAACTTTTTCCAGGATGGGTTTGCGAAATTAATTATCTGACCTGGTATGACAAGTGCCTAGTATATGTATTTCTCTGTTGCTTTTAATTAAAATTTCCTCATTTTATGTCCCTTAATTTTAAATCTTTATGATATCAAAATTATAAATCTTTTCTGAAAAGCTATGGTACATAATAAATTACCAGGAAAGAATTCGCTATATAATTTATAATCAATTTGATTTGTGGAATATGCTCTTCCTTCCTGAGTTCAGCATAACTTTGAATAATCAATTTCTATTCAGACCACCTAAAGTGTTGTAACAAACTCAGTTCCTTTCTTCAGCACCTGATAAGAGATCCCGGCATATCACAGACACTCAGCAAATTATTTGCTGAGAATGAAAAAGGATATACATTTCAAAATAAGGAAAAGTAATTTAAAAGTACCCTGTCTATCACATTCAATTACTAAAGAGTTTGAAAGTCCTATAAAATGTATACAACACTGGATTAAGACACTGTTATATTTTACTGAAAAGAATTCTTAGAGTTCATCAATGTTAAGTGAATAATCCTCACAAAACCTTCTGTGGTGGAAAATGTTACCTCCTAATCAGCCAACAAGTCAACAGAAAAGTCAGGTGATAATACCTCATTTCTCCAGAAACTTCTAGTGTCAAGATTTGAGATTTTCAAGCTCAAATACATAGGGTGCCAAAAAAGGGTATACACATTTTAAGAAAGGAAAAAACTGTATTAATATAATACTCAATATACACCAATAATAAAAGATGAATACAAGTCACCTTTGACTTCTGCAATTAGAAGAGGTGTTCAAAGTGGTTACCATCAGCATCCAGACACTTCTGATTAAGGCAAACTACTTCCTGAGCAACACTGACCAAAGTGTCCACTTGTATCGCTGAGCATGCCACTTTAATTTCTTCCCAAAGTACCACCAGTTAAGCTGGTTTACTACGGTACACCTTCATCCATAGGTAGAAGTCAAGGAGTGTTAAGTCAGAAGAATGTGGGGGAAACTCAACCCCACCTTTGCCCTAGCCACTGTCCTGGCAAATGGCCTTGCACTCCTCTAACAACTGTACTTCCTCCATTTTCTTTGACTGTCCTGTCTCTCACATGGTGATGCTAGCATTAATTTGATTAACACCATCTTTTTGAGCAAACATCATATGATATATACATTGCTACCATAATGCAACTCACCTTCAAAAAATAATAGATAAATAACATCACTAAAATATGTATAAATCATAATCACCTTGGACTCTATTAAGTGGAAATCCCCTGAAAAACAATCTCCAGGGATGGGACCTGGGTATTTATAACTGGAAAAGCTCTCTATTGGTGAATCTAATGCTGAGCCGGGAGGGAGAACCACCAACATGAATACACTGAGACTGAATTACGTCTACTGAAAGTTTTCATACGTTTCTAGTAACTTCACTTCTCTATAGTCCTAATCCACAACAAATTCACAAAAATCCACAAAAAAGATTCAAAGGGGCAATGAAATGTGACATTAAGTGGCCACACAGGTATGGCAATGTACAAATGAACAGCATGTCATTAAGGAATGAGACAGCTAAGCTATATAAGCAGTCAAAAAACAAAGACTAGCAGTCAAGAGTTTTCAGGGAAGGGAGAAAAAAAGCCCTAATATCTCAGTCCTCCCAGAGGGCTTCATTACAATACATGCAGGTTTTTTAAATGTTTACAACATCAACCTTAAAAAGAAAACACATTAAAGATTATTTTAATAAAGTGATTAAATTAAATTTGACATAAAAGGAACGAACTTTTATTATGTGAAAAATATATTTGTGTAGAACAGCTTATTCCATGATAGAATCAAATAACTTGATCACCCTCTTCTTCTACAAACATAATGCCAAATACATATATTTTGGCAGTTTTCAAGTATCAACTCTACCATAAGAAGACTAGGCTTTGCCATATGACAAAGGCTCAGAAGGCAATTACTGCTGAAAATCCACGGCAGCTAAAGATGACCTAACAATATAATACTTCTCACATCAAAGCTTATCTTAAAGGGAGCCACATGTATATGGGTATATTAAGCCCTGATATTTTTACTAAAAGTCTATCACATTGCTTTAGTTATATTTCCTGTACAGATCCCCAATCTAACATGACACAATGGTGACACATACTCAAAATATTGGTAATAGCAGAATTCAAGATTTCAGAAAGGTAAGGTCCTGGAGGGCAGCAGAGTCTTCTAAGAATAAATTCTAAGTCTTTGAGAACTTCAAGTTGTTTTTAAGGAATTTAAAACAAGCAACACATTGATTTTTCAACACAAGATAAGCTTTTCTTGCTCTTCATATAAAAGAGCAGAGTTACTTTAATGAAAAATCACAAGTGTGAATTTTTAAACATATGCCCGAGAAAATATAAAATAACTCAATGGTTACACTTTAGAGTTCTAAGACTCCAGACATAAGAACTGTTCACGTGGAGGCTGCAGACCTGTGTTAAAAACAGTCCACAACCACTCTCTGACACGTTACATGTAATATGTCAGAACTATTTAAAAATTACTGTTTCTGTTATTCTTATATCCATCTGCCATATATTATTTCTGGTGATTTCACACTAAAAAGATGCCCGAAAGTATTTTTTTTACATATATATATATACAATATACCTGGAATCAGCCAAATCTTTCATCTAGCAACTACAGATACATAAATATTTACAGCCCTTAGAAATACTGTAAAATAATACATTATAAGTGACTTTAACTATCTCAAATAAATAAGGAAAATAGCTTAAACCTTGTAAAAATTTGATCTGTATTTACAAACACCCAGAACATACCACCAAATACCCTATGAGAAGATAACTGAGTTTTAGTCAAAATTTCAGAATACATTACACCAAGAACAGCACCAGAAAAACATGGCAATAAAATATTAAGAAAAATGTAGCTTACATATATTGTTTTTACACTTGATATAGATTCCTCATAGATCAGCAGTGAACCCAAAGTAACATAATCAATCACTATCACAATTTTAGAAATTAATTTTTTCCTCAAAATGTGGTATGTTTCTGTATGAAGAACTTGATTTATTTGTTAATGTAAAAACCAAACAAATGGAAAGTATCCATAAACTGCTCAGAAAAACTAACCCCAAGAAAAAGGAAAGAGGGAGGAAGGGAGGGATTTCATAAAATAAGAAATACAAAACCAATAATTATAGGAGAAAAACAAGTTTAGTATGACCAGTAACTAAAGAAATTAAAATTTAAACTATACTGATATCCATATCTTAAGCTACCTAAAAAAAAAAAAAAAAAAGCAAAACTTTTAGACTCAAGTTGATGAAAGTATAGACAGACACACCTTAAGTCCACTTAGGTAGCAATGTAACTGGTACAACATTTGTAGAAGGAATAACATCAAGAAACCTTTTTAAAAGTTCATGCCCTTTGATTCAATAGTGCATGAATATTTATATACAAATATTTTAAGTGTATCATGATTTCAAATGAAGGTAAACAGAATATAACTTCTAACAACAAAGCAATTATTGAAAATGTGATATTTCAAAAATATTATACAGCTAATAAAATCCTTATAAAAACCATTAATAACTTTAAATATAAAAACAGCTTACACACACTGTGTTATAAATCTGTAAATTCTATCTATCTATGAATCCAACCACCAATCTCCAGCCATCTATCCAAATTTGAAGACAGAAAGGGACTATGGCAGAAAAATAAGGTAGGTAGTTATCTTTAAGGAAATGTGACTATGGGTTACTTTAGTCTCTATATTTTTCAACTTTTCTGTAATAGTCATACTTACATATCCCAAAAGCAGTGGGATATTGGTAAATGTTTAACAACAGATTAAGGGGGTTAGAAGTTGCTGATTTCCATGATGTAAATATTCTCACCATGGCTACTTTTAAGCTACAAATGGTTTTTAGCACTGGCTTGCAAAATTCCTGAAAACTTAGCAATCAGCTCTGGCAAGCCAGTGCAAGTGGGATCCAGCACACCACTAAGTCCAAAAGTATACAAAATATGTAAATAATGATAATGATGATTTAAATCACAAATGCAAAAACAATTAGCCATCAAAATAAAAAGGTCATATTATAGCTTATAAAAAAAGCCTTTTTCACTATATATGAAGAAAGAAAACAAAAGATGAAAAATAACTATGAAGATGTAAATACACAGCACAGACTTCCTAGGAATACCAAAATGTTACATAGAGTCAACTATTACTAAACTGAAGTGGGGAAAAAATGCAGGCAATTCTTATAGTATTTACTGGGTCATTTGTTTCTAATCCATTCATTCACCCAGAAAGTATTTATTAAGGGTCTATTATACCTACTATTCTAGGCTCTAGGGATATAGCTGTGGATAAAATAAAGCCCCTGCCCTCCTGGAGCTCACATTATGTTGTAGCACAGGTTATCTCACAACCTTTTCCTAATGAATAATTGGCACTGAGTTTTCCTAAAACCATAATGTTAAAACAAGTAAAACTAATATGAATGAGAAGCAGGGCAATGCATACCATCTGTTAGTTTTTAAAGAAAAGAGAGACAAAGGGGAAGAAAATTTGTTTTTAGATAAAAGACATGGTGAAAGAGAAATGGAAAAATTGAAAGCAATGGCCCACCACCTCAGGCAGGAATGCATTCCTTCTTCCTGCTGAAATTGATGCAACCTTCCAATTCTGCTGAGCCACATTAGACTTTTACATCTGCCTTATGGTTCAGCCAGGTTCCTGTCATAAGATTAACCAATAGTTTAGGATTAATAGGTTAGGAACCACCACCTTAATAGAGTCTCTTACTTTTGCAGGAGAGCGTTGTTTCCGTTTCTTCTTTTTCTGTAAGTCTACTGGCTCTCTGATTTGTTTTTTGTCTCTCATCAGTTGCTCAGATACATCAGTAAAAGTAATTTCCTGCTTTACACTTATCTGTTAAAAAAAAAAAAAGGCCAATTTTAGAAGTAATCAAAAAGTCCACTGTGACAAAAAGCAACTTCATGTTTAATCCTTTGCTAAACCTAAACATAGGTGCTCCCATGATTATCTCTGTGTGTGTATACAAGTAAATAGTGTGTTGAAGAATTCAATAATAGGCAAGTAAAAAATATGAATCACGAGTACCTAAACTGAGGAATAAACTAAGATTTTATAAACATTTATCTGGAAAAAAAGGTTAGTCTTGGGAAAAGATGATTATAAGACCTACCAGAATAAAGTAGAAGTCAACACAGTAAGAATATCACTCCCACATTTAAGGAAACTGATGGTAAAGTTAAAAGCATTAAAAAAGGGTTAAATTCCAGAAATCAATAAAATATTGGGGATAAAAGGGGTATTTAGGCTTCACAGTGGGCTTTCTCTCAATTTATAAAATATCAGGACAACAACACAAAATTGTAAAAGGTAATTTCACATCAAAAGAAAAATAAGACAAACTAACAATAGAAATTTAATTATCTTTAATAAGCTCAACATTTTTTTCCTGGCCTCTATAACAAACTACCACAAAACATGTTTACAGAATTGCCTATGATTTTAGGCTGCTGCTATATACAAGACATGATGCCAACTACAAATACAGAAATACTGTAAGAAACATTAAGATGTCAACAATGTTACTCATTTTTAGATCTCAGTTCTCACAGGTATGAAGTTGCTTGTCCTAAAAAAAAATAAAAATATACCAAGGTCCTACAAACTCTAATGGTAGCATCATTTCTTATTAGAATCGATGATGCTCAATCATCTACTCCTCACTGCTACATTTTCCATCTATCCTTGAAATGAAAACACAATCTTAAAACTAAGAAACTCTGAACTCAACAGGCTATGAAATACACTAAAAATCCTTGACCTTTTCCATCATGCCAGGACACAAGAAGTCTGCAACCTGGAAGAGGGCCCTCAGTCAAGCACGCTCACACCCTGACTGCAGACTTCCAGACTCCAAACTGTGAGAAATAAATTTATGTTGCCTATGAGCTTAAAAAAGAAAAATCCTTGATAATAATCCAGGAAGTACAATGTTCTAATGGCTACATTTTTGAAAAATACACTTAAGAAAAAAGGTACAAAAGATTATAAACATCTTACAGATTCACAGTGTAAAGTTGGAAGACACAGCTGTGTACAAGGGGTTCATAAGGAAAATGCAACATAAGCTAGGGATTTCAGAATGACAAAATAAGAAACTGGAAGCTTTCATAAATTCCTGAAGTACAGGCAGTATGATAATCACAAATCAAGAATACTGGCACAAAAGCATGACATAAGTGATTATTCAGCTAATAACTCTCATCGGGTTACAGAATAGTAGTAGTGACCATTCTTTATGGCTCCTTTTAGTATCATTATTTGGAACATAAAATAGAATGGTAAAGTTACCACCAACAAAGCTTTGGAATACAACCGTGTTACCATCTCTGAGGTGATGTTTACTAAAATACAACTACTTGGGCTGAGTATGAGACAAGGAGAAATGATAACAGATTATCAAAGCAGCTGTTGAACTGCTCTGTCCTATTTTGCAGGGGCATCTAAAAGTAATTCCAACGTATCTGTCAGCAAAGAAACTTGAAAACATAGCATGTGGCAATAAAAAACAGAGGAATTCTTTTGAGCAACTGTCAAGTGGAGTGTTAAGACAAACACATGAATTCTCCATTTAAGCAACTATTCATAAACAAGGATGAGCCTTTTTATGCACAGTGGTATTCATACATACACTAGAACCTTTTAGTTATTAATATTTCCACATATATGAAAGTGTTCATATTATTATAGTGCTGGCATTTTCAAATGTAAGTTCACTTTTAACACTGTAAAAGCACAGACCCAAACCTAGAAGTAACAATGGATCGAAGGATTATGAATGTCAATAGCATATAGCAGGTTAACATTTTTAGAATGCTCCAACAGGCTTATCACTCATATATGGAATAAAGTAATCTCCTCTATATATAGCACGACACACTAAAGTATAAGAGGGCTGTCCAGAAAAAATCCAGCCATAACTGCCTCTATTTTTCATATTACATGGCTGGATACTTTCCAGACAGCCCTCATATAGTCCAGCCCAAGGTGCTTAGAAAAAATGTTAGTAAATCCAAAATCTCAAAATGATGGGTATGATAGTAATGAGACAGGTAGAAAGAATGAGCTGCAAAAAGTATGGGGAAACTTAAGTCTCATTCAGCCTAGGGAAGACTACAATAATCTATAAAACCATGAAAACTTCTTAAGCATGACAAAAGAAGACAATAACTCATCCATAAGTTACCTACTCTTTTCTTGACAACATTCTTTTACAAGAAATCAAGTTCTCAGTGTTACTTTTCACCTAAATAAACTGAAACATAATTAATCAAAGCAAGCATCTACAGATGTGTGATATTTGAAAAGACTGGTTTGCTAAATATTTGAAACATTTATTTGAGGATCAGGAAAATCAACAGACTAGTAAGAATGGCAAATTTTTAAAAATAAAAACAAAACCTGTTTTTTCCATCACTTAAAACTTTACCAGTTCACCTTGTCCCATATGCAACCTCACGTCTATGTTTGTGAGATGAATTTCAATGCTGCTCACACACAACCAAACCAGAAATACCATTAACACTGTCAATCACCCTACTCAATCTTCTTTCCTAAGTTCTGACTAAACCCAGACATTTCTCCACCTAAAACTCTAAGACCCCTGCTCATCCACCTACCAAAGCTCCCTCTGAGTCTCCCGTTTTTGAGACTAGGAAAGAGTCAGGCATGTCCTATCTACCCTCTATATTCGTCTAACTTCTTCCCCAGCATCCTGAGAAGGTGTAGTCTGATAGGGTCATGCTTCCTCATCCCTTGCCACCATCCAAACTTTCCTGCTAGTTCTACAATCTATCTGTTAATTATTCTGATGTTTTTCTCATTTTTTATCTTTATTTTCCCAACCTTAAATATAGAGAGCTTTCTATATTAAAAAACATCCTTCCCTTGATTCTTATTACTAATAACTCAATCCCAGAACCCACTATGATTCTTTTTCAAGACTTATTCTATTTCTGGCCCCAAAATAAACTATCCTACTTTTATATCCAACTATTTCATGTACCTATATAGTATCTTGATATCTGAAAATAAGATATTCTTCTTTGGTATTTCCCATGATAGCTTTCACCCACTTACTTACTCAACAGCTATTAAGTGCCTTCTATGTGTTAAATTTAGTCAGTCTAACATAATACAACTTAAAAATTGAGATTCTAATATGTGCAGAGCATAATTCTAGATACTGAGAGCACATTCTATATATCAGGTCTCCTTTACGAAGGTCTTAAAATGCAGATGGGAAATTCTGATACATCATCAAAACAAAACAAAAAACAAACAACAACAAAACACTAATTCAAGACAGCAAATATGTCAGGCTCAACCTAAATGAATGACCAGGAATAAGAGCAGAAATCAAAGAGAAAGACTTGACATATTGCAGAAGACTTCATGGATGAAACAAGAGACTTAAGCAGAACTGCAAGGGTTTTTTTTCCTTCCAAACCTGGTACTTCTCTCAACTTCTCCTTCCAGACTCAATTACATTAGTATGTGATGTAACAAATGTAAATGTACATAAAACGTTGCCAGACACAGTATGTAATGAATAAATGTTTGTTTTGATTTGCAAATTTTGGTTTCCCCTACCCACAACTCCCGAATAAGAAGGCGACTCCTTAGAATGAATCATTTTCAACTCTTCTTTCTCTTCATTCTCAATAACCTACACATCCGATATCCAGCAGCATCCAATTCACCCCAATTAACCTTATCAATCTCGCTGCCTTAGGCAATTATCATCTCCCCAATGCATTCTTCTATATAAAAGTTAATATAAAACTGTTTTCTTGTCATTTCCCCAGTGAGGGATCTGTAAAAGCTCCTCTTGTTCATGTTATCACTTTTATTCTCCTCAAGATTCTTTATTACCTACTTAAAGTATCTGTCTTTCCCAACTCTCTTTTACATTTTTAAAGCCACGTGTTCCTTTCAATTTTCAATTTTAATTCCGGGTATTCTTGTTCATTTTCCCATACCTGTTTGAGTTAAAAAAAAAAAAAAAAGTGTCTTTGTGCTTTCCTCTTTACTCTGTGCTACTGATTCGTTTCTACCCATCCGCAAGGCTCTGCTGCTTTACTGCCTCTACACCGTTAATCTCCCTTACTCCAATCCACCAGCTACTTTTCTGCCTGAACACACCCTTAAAATTTCCCCTATAAAGTAAACTCCTGTGAACCAAAATTCTTCCAACAACTTCCTTCTTATGGCCAAAACTTCCTGAAAGATTAATCGATAGTATCGACAAAACAACTGCCCCCACATTTAAAGAAATAGTTATTCTGAGAGTAAAAGCAATACATAGCCAAATAAAAAGGGTGTGTTTATCACCAGAAGGAATTTGTCCCAGAATATTGCCTAGGAAATAAGTTGAATCAATGTGACCACAAGTATATAAGTGTTGAAATGTAAAAGCAAAGATACAACATAATTAACTGTACTGCAAACACATGGTCTAAAGAAAGAATGTTAGCAATATTTGGGAATATTAATGGAGTCCAGAAAAAAGAGAAATTTAAGACCAAGTGTGTATGTGTGTATGTGCACATGTATACATGCATTTCCACAATGATTTTGGCAAGAACAGTCAGATGTAAGCTGTCAACAGGAAGATTTCGAATTCTAAGTTCACCAAACCACAGAACAGGACAGAAGAAGCACTGCCCTTGAAAGACAGGCCTTTCTGTGAATCATAAACCAGAACTTCTGCCTGACCCAGGTCTGCATACAAAATTTTGAAAGAAGCTACATTTGTGAGGATTTGAGAAAGTCCATGGCTATCCTTTGATTTTGAGAAGGTTCAGGGATCCACAGTTCACAACAAACATCCTAGCCTACTTCCCTATATTTCTCCCTATAAATTTGCATTTGGGTTCCTACATCACCATCTTATAATTTAGATAACTACAAGTTGAAGATGACAAAGTGATCAAGTTACCTTACCTGAAACAATGCTGCCCATATCTATCCAACCTGGAAACTCTACTTTTTCAATTTCCTTAACATCATGATTTAAAGTTCTCTCTTGTTCCTCATAGCTATTCATTTAGATCCATCATTCTACATTCTTTCATTTTGTTAAGAGTTTCAGCAAATCTATACCAGTGGTTCTCAAAGCATGGTCCAGGGAGTCCTCAAAGGCCCCTGACACACTCTCCTCTCCAAGTATATTAGTGAAACTTTCCAGAAGCTAACTAACATGTGATATCACCAAAGACTAAATGGATTAGCATATATGAGAATCAATTTGTCTTTTAATTGACAATAAATTTGTAAAATTGTAAAACAAATTTTCACTAAATTCTTTTTTGTTTTAGAAAACAGGGTTACATTTCATTATAAACATGTTATATGTTAACATAAGGGAATTTGTTATTTCTAAGTTAATAAATTCTTAAACTTTTCCGTTTTAATTTCTAAAATGATAAATATTGACATATAAACAAACCATAAGCAAACACTGTTAGGAATCCTCAATATTTTTTAAGAGTAAAGCAAGACCAGAAATTTAGAGAACCACTGATCTAGATACATCTTAACTATATTCTGCATTCCCTTCCTCTTCTCCATTTAATCTCCTTTAATACAGATGCCAAGGCTCCACCAATGTAATGCATTAGTACAGATAGGTGTGCATGTGCAGGCTAGCATTTCCTAGCTCTGTCTGCTGTGATCACTAAGGAGCAATAATATCCAACACCCCTAGCACCCAGAACTTAGTTTCTAAATACCATTATCCAAATAAAAGAAAGTGGGGCTTCTTGAAATGACTGATTCCAGAGCTAGGGAAGAAAAAAAGGTAAGATGACCCTGAAGCATCTTGTGGTACCACAAGCTAAAGTGCCTGAAAAAGGATTAGCACTTGTAAAGACACAAAAGCCAGTCTAAACTGATTATACATCAAGTTGAAATGCACTGTAGAATTGTATGCCTGAAACCTATTTAATCCTTGCTAACAGATGTCACCCCAATAAGTCTAACAATAAAAATGAATTAAAAAAAAAAAAAAAAGCCAGTCTAAATGGGCAACGCTGGAACATTTGAGCAACAAAACAAATACAATGTTGGATTATAACTCATAGAATAAAATGACTATCCATACTGATATAAATTGAAAAATATATGGGAAAGAAGGACAGCTACAATTAACAAACTATAAGGAATAAGAGATAAGGAAAATACAAAATCACAGTTACGCAAGCACATTAATAACAACAGCCGGCAGGGTCCACCAATGGATGCTAAAATCAGTAGATAAAAATTTGAGGAGAAACAGGATACTGAAGCAGACTCAAAGTATCTCCTCCAAGATATCTGTCAATTACAAAGAGAAAAATAATGACTTCACAGGGGAGAAAACTGGCAGATTATCACCTTAACAAAGTATCAAGATTAACATCACCAGTAATAAGACTGGATATCCACGTTTTGTATTCCCTGATAGGATGCACTGAGAAGAACACATCACTTCCGTGGAATTGTCAAAAAATGCTGTTTCAATCGAACCACAAGAAAACATCAAACTCAAACTGAGAAATTCTACAAAATAATTGACTAGTACTCATCAAGTGTCAAGGTCATAAAAGATAAGGAAATACTGAGTAACTGCCACAGAATGGAGGAGACTTAAGAAGATACACAACTAAATACAATGTGGGATGATTCTGAACTGAATCCCAAAACAGAAAAAGGACATTTGGGAACAAATTAAAGTAAGGTCAGTAAAACCATTAATTAATTGCATTTTACCAATATTAAGTTTCCAGTTTTGATAAAGGTACTATGGCTGAAGAAATTTTGTTATTAGAGGAAGCTGAGTGATAGGTTTATGTGAACTCTACTCTTTCTGCAACATTTTTATACATCTGAAGTATTTCAAAATTAAAAACCTTTTCTAAATTCTGATTTTTCTAACTATAAAAACATTTAGTATCCCAAATATCAAATTGTATACATTAAAGATGTGCAGATTTTTTGTGTATCAATTATACCTCAATAAAGCTGTTTTTAAAAATACTTAGAATTTATATGCTGTTCTATAAATTTGTGATTCCTCCTCCTCAGCTAAATAAACTAAGACTCACCTAACATTTCCATGTGACAGGCACTGTCCTAGGTGCTAGGAGACACTAATGGGGGTGGTGAGGAGGCACACGGTCTCTAACCTGTACACTATTGCATTTAATCCTATAGTAATACTGTGAGGTTATTATGTCCATTGCATTCTAAAACTAAGAAAATTAAGGCCCATAAAGGTTAAGTTATTTGTCTAAAATCCCACTAACTTGTTGGGATATAAACAAATCTTCCAAATCTAGCAGTTGAGATCCTAACTACTGTGATCTGTGAATTACTTTTTATCCTTAAGTTACCAATAAGAAAACTAAAACTTCAAGGAGGTATAAGTGTCTTACGTGAACTATTAAGTTTCAATACTTGGACTTAAACCAAGATCTGACATCTTTTAATCCAGTGTTACTTCCATTGCTACAATTTTTAATAAATCTGAATTAGTCAAACTTACTTAAAAATTGTTTCTGCATAAATATATTTTATTTTTCCATATATGAACTATAGTTTGGTTACCACCAGAATGTGGAAAGAATTTCTAGTGGTTCTGTAATATCTATTACCAAAGAAAAGCAAAATAATTTTTAAAATAACAAAGACTTGAGTTTCAATCCCACTTCTTCCGATTACTATCTATGTGAACTTGGCTTCCAGAAGTAGTATGGCAAAACAAGAAAAGCATAGTTTGGGAGTTAAAAGAAACACCATCTAATTCCAAATAGTATTATTAGCAGTGTGAGGCAGAACAACTAAAATTCAATCATTTGAAATTTTTTTTCACCTGTAAAATGAAGGAAATAATCCTCATGGAATTTCTGGAGTTAAAAGAGATTATACACATAAAGCATCAACTACAGTACATAGCAGTATATACTAGATTCTTGATGCCACTTATTATCATAATCATTTCCTCATCTGTTAACTAATGGTAGTAATAATATCCAGCTCATACACATTAAAGTATCAAATGAGATTACATAAGGAACACTTTGAAAACCAAGTTCTATGCAGATATTTATGGTTATTAATTATTATAAAATTAACAGATGTATAACTGCTTCGATATATAGAAGGTTGCCAATTTCTACAAGATATCACTTAGGCATTCTATTAGAACTCAATACTGCTAAAAATAGTCTTTCCTTTCACATCAGAACCTCCCTCTAAATTCCATCTTTCAACATGCTATGTTATCCCAGTCTCCTGTCTGTAGATACCTTTTCATTTTCTTCTCTACTCCAACTCAAGTCCAGTTGTTTTTCTCAACATCATATACAAATCTAGAAATTATATTTCACATTTCCTACTCTAGATCACTCGTAAAGATATTAAGTTGGTAATCTCATATACTTCTACTACCAACGGGAGAATAAACTGGTCAAGTTTTGTGGAGTACAAATTGACCAATATATATCAAGAGCCTTAAAAAAAATGTATGCTCAAGAAATAATCTCACATGACAACAATGTCTACATATAAAATCACAATATTATTTATATGATAATAAAAAGTAGTCTAATATCCAATAATAAAAAAGTGAGATAAATTACAATACAGCTACATGACATACAGCTGGAAATCTTCTGAAAAATATTAATGACACAGTGAAATGCTAATGGTTTAAGGTTAACTGATAAACATAAATATATATGTAGAGAAATATACTTTTACAACTTTATACAAATATATATGCAGCAAATTTTATACAATACACAGAAAAACAAACAGAAAAAGGAAACACTAAAATGGTAACAAAGAAATGTTAGTAGTTATCCTATAGTAAAATTACAGTAATTTTTATGACCTTCTTTATAGTTTTAAAACTTTTTACACTTTCTCAACAAGTATGTTACTTCATGATCTTAAAAAGATATTGTCTAGTCTTAATATAAATCCCTATGATTAATGAAAGAAAACTATCATTACCTTAATATACAGTTGTTTTAAGAATTGAAACATTAAAGCAGCAAAGTAAAACTGAAGACATTTCTGTGAGTTAAAAAAAAGAAGCCATCGAGAAAAGAAGAAAAGAACAGGAAAAAAAAAAAAAGGCCATCAAATAAATCTTGATCCCTATCTCACATCAGCAAAAATCAATTCCAAATGAACTGTTACTCTCAATGAGAGAAGTAAAACATAAAAGCTTCTACAAGTAAACAAAGAAAAATATTTTCATGACCTCTGGGTAGGCAGAGAATTCTTAAACAAAATACACAAAACACTAACCAAAAGTAAGAGACTTAGAAAAATTAAACTTTATTAACATTAACTTCTGTTTATCAAAAGAGTAAAAAGGCAAATCAGAGTGGAAAAGATAACTGTAATATGTATGAGGGCTGTCCAGAAAAAAAATCCAGCCATGAATGCCTCTATTTTTCATATAACGTGGTTGGATACTTTCCAGACAGCCCTCGTATATGTATCAAACAAAGAACGAACTACTACAAAACTGTAAGAGAAGCAATGTAATAGAAAAATGGGCAAAAGGTAAACATGCACCTTACAAACAAATAACATCCAAATTGCCAGAAAACACAAAAAAGGTACTCAATTTCATTAGTTATAAGTGAAATGCAACCTAAAATCACAGAGCAATACTATTATCAAAACACCAAAATGGTTAAAATGAAAAGGACTGACAATTCCAAATATCAAGAATATGGAGCAACTGTATAAATTGGCAAAGCCACTTAGAAAAACTTTTGACAGTATCTACTACAGCTAAACATAGTCATACCCAGCAAATGCAATCCTAAGTACATAAGCAAGAGAAATAAGTAGATACATGCACCAAGACTCACCCAAGAATATTCATAGCACTTTTTGTAAAAGCCATCATCATGAAACTATCTAAATGCCTACACCAGAATGAATAAATTTTGATATATTTATACAACTGACAATTACATATTAATAGAAATGAGAATAAATACTGCTACACGCAGTAACATGGATACATCTCACAAACAATGTAAAATAAAGAAATCAGACACTAGAGTTGATAGTGCATGATTCTATTTATAATGAATTCAAAATCAGGTAAAGCTAACAGACCATGACAAAAGTGTTAGCACAGTAGCAATCTTTAATTCAAAGAGGGTTGTAACTAAGAGGGCTGGAGGATGGGGAAGGCCTCTGGGATGCTGATAATGTCCTATGTCTTGATCTGGACAGTGGTTATACAAGTATGTTCACCTTCATGAAAATTCATCACTTATAATTTGTGCACTTTCCTGTATGAATGTTATACTCTAATTAAAAGACATACACTCAAGAGAAATGGTGTTACAAACGTACAGGTATGCAGATACAAGGAACACACTTGTATATAAAGAGATCTATGTCTCTCCATACACACAAGCATGATCCTTTTACCATTATTTCATTTAAACCAATCTAGTAAATAGGAAACTATTAATCAGTCAGTGAAATAAGCCAACTGTTTATATGCAATAACATAAAGTTTTCTATTATTGAATAATAATGCAAATTTCAAAAAGCATAAAATAGCATCACCTGATTTATATAAAACAGAATGTTATTTCATAATATATACACTGTAATTACAAAACATATTATATAGAAATACACAGATACACACACTCTATATGTTTGTTTATAAATCAAAATTTTCCAGAAGAATATATTAGTAATTATCACTTTGGAATTAGAGTAAGCAAATGTTGAAAACAAGGAACTTTTACTTTTTACTTTGTCTTCTTCTATACTCTTCTTTTACAATAAACGTGCAGCCCTTTCATCATAAACTACATCATCTACTTATGAAAAAAGCAAACTGGGTATCTCTGAGACTGACCGAGATAGGGTGACTCTATCATAGCCTTGTCCATAATGACTTCCATTTGTGCACCACTGACCTAAGTAAGCGAGTATAACTCTGATTCAGTGCCATTGTCTCACAAATCTAATTAGACATCAAAGATCAGACAGAACCATATTAAAAGTATTAGGAGGCTGGCTGTTTTTAGTTATCTAGAAATAAATCTTCCATTAACAATTTATGTCCACCTAAGAGGGAAAAAAGATAAACTGAGTCAAAATACTTTTAAGAGCCTGGGAAGATAATGAAAAACAGACCAATCTGGATTAACTCCCTAAAAGAATCCACTAAAAGAGATTCCATGTTTCTTCTACCAGGTAAGCTGAAATCAGTAATAATAAGCAATAACATGACTCTCACCAGGTAAAAACTATGAAGGAGGCTTACTCACTCAATGTTTTTCTGCTGAAATATTATTCCTATGATACAGGGACACATTCTAAGAGCCATATATGGCATGTGAGTAAAATCTTGTTTTATAAAAAAACTAGAGAGTTGATATATATTACCATCGATTCACCTTAAAATGAGCTCGACTAATAAATCTATTCCTAAAAAGAAATATCCAAAGATTATGCTGAAGTAGAAAGTCTGTTTATAACTGCAGCCAAAAGTCTGGCCTGTCTCTCTGGTCTCACTGTTCCTTTCTTTCCTCATTTTCCCTGTCTCACTTGTTAAAGACATTGAAACGAATTACCTGGACTTCCTTAGGATCTGAGACTTCTTAAACATAAAGCCCCAATAAAAGCTAATGCAATCACTTCCAAAGAAGGATCCAACAGCTAATGAACTTAACAAAACTACTTCTGAATCCCTCAAATGAATTTGAATAGAAAAGCCATAACAACTGACTACAACTAATGAAAGACTTCGTTGAAAAAGTAAACCACTGCACTTTGCCATGCATAATGCATACTTCCTTACACGTTTATGAGGGAAAAACAAGGATGCACATTACACATGGGGAGTACTAATTTTGCATCTATATAAATGTCTTTAATTCTTTTATTTATGTGTATGAGTTAAAAGTGTAACTCTAGAAATCAGTAACAATATCCATATGCAAAATAATATCCTGGAATACAATAATTGGGTTTTTTAATATAAAAAAATTTTATACATAAAATTTCTTGTTTTGTAATTATTTGTTACATAAAATTTTTTGTATCATAATGTTAAAAAAATGCTGTAATTCCTTTATAATACAAAAAATAATAAATATTGTTTTATACCTATAATAAATATAAACAAATACAAATTTAAATTAAAAAATTAAAACCAAGATTTTTTTCCCTGAAAGTCTGGGCCCAAAACGTGGGTGTGCATTATACAGAGGAGAACATTATACCTGGCAAAATACGGTATGTAATGGGACTTAGTCAAAGAGTGGAAGAAACATAGCCTATCAGTGACTGCTTAAGCAGATCAATATTAAAGCAAACAGATCTGTCACTTTCCAGGATGACTGTGAAAAATCACTTATTACAAATAAATGAAGTCCAACTCTGCAATAAATCAGAGTACAAAATATGTGGCAAAAATACATATCTTAAAATCAATGAAATGAGTAAAATGA
Organism: Lyroderma lyra; assembly: GCA_004026885.1. Classification (NCBI taxonomy): domain Eukaryota; kingdom Metazoa; phylum Chordata; class Mammalia; order Chiroptera; family Megadermatidae; genus Lyroderma; species Lyroderma lyra. The sequence goes on from PVJL010004352.1 coordinate 93,678, forward strand.
TCCCTTTTTTTTTTAAATAGAAGGAGAAAAGTCACCCATTATAAATATATACTCAAATTCCTAGCATCAGCATATTAGGTTTTTATTAACTGGAGCAAGAGGTATTTGGGAATATATTTATACAATCCTTCTTAAACTAATGACAGGATTTAAAGAAATTTAAAAACTAAAAAAGAAAACAGAGGTCTTTTACCAAGTACCAAGTACACTTTGAGTTTTCCTAGGCATTAAACAAAATAATCATAATACAAAGTACATAGAAGTATGCCTATTATTCTTGCTGTTTCATAGTACAGAAATCTGTGACTAAAATAAAATGCTACATGAACACTGAAGTACATTTTTTCAGGACTTACAAATACCTGAAATACTTTACATTTTATTATATCAATATGACCAGAACATGATTTTTTTTTTAATCACTCCTAGTTTAGAAAAACAATCCTTTCACTAAAGTGATACGACCCAACAGTTTTCTAGAAAACCAATGTGACATACGAGGTCTGCCCGGAAAGTATCCAGCCATGTAATATGAAAAACAGAGGCATTTGTGGCTGGATTTTTTTTCCAGACAGCCCTCCTATATCTTTATAAATTACAACTTGCTCCATTTTGTCAATACAGACACGTCTCTACTCTTCAACATACTTGCCATCAAACTGGAAAAATAAAGACCACAGAGTTATCATTCCCTAATTCTCTTGAATGGACATAAGAATAAAAAGGATAAATCAAATACATTTTTTCAAATTTCTGAAATAAATAGAATTTCTCAGTTGAGAAGCTAATGCAATACCAGCCAATAAAATTTTTGGAGGTAACGAAGAATGTTCTGTATCTTCACTGTCCAATGCAGAAGCCACTAACCACATGTGGCTATTGAGCACTTGAAATGTGGCTAATAAGACTAAGGAGCTGAAAATATTAATTTTATTAAATTTATTTCAAATTCCTAATATATTAAATAACAATATTCTAATGAGTAAACTATAATCATTCAAAAGTTGGCCTCTAGGTTGCTGTTGAAAATGTAGGGCCACTGAATTTGGGTGACTCATTTAGAGCAGTAAGGTCAAGAAAAATCCTAAAAACTAGCAGTTATCACAAATGAAAATGTTTTACTTAAACTCTCACAAAACACTAGAAAGTTTACACAAGCTACAGAATCTAAACTGTTACAATTTAAGAAAACTCAAAATTCATTTGTTTTAATTAACAAAAAAAGTTAATGTGAAATAAAGTTCTTTGTGACTTCCAAGTGAATAAGCAAATAAAAACCATTAATATGTTCAATATCTATTTTTAAAAGGCTTTAGCACACACTCTAGAAATGATGAAAGGCCTAGTAGCATAAGGTTTCACACTTCTGAGAATATGAATCACGTCTTCTTAGATCAAAATCTTCTCTTTAATTCAAAAATGCATATTCATGATCCCAAAACCTGCCCCTTCCCACTCTGCCGTATCAGTAAGAATGCATAAGAAAGAAGAAACATACCATATTTTGCCATGTATATGCACACCCACGTTTTTAGCCCAAACTTTCAGGGGAAAAAAAACTTTTGTTTTAATTTTTTAATTTGAATTTTTATTTGTGTATATTCAGGAATTTTTTTTGTATTATAAAGGAATTTTAGCATTTTAACATATTATGGTACAAGAAATTTTATGTAACAAATAATTACAAAACACAAGAATAGATTCAAGTTACTAGAAATTTTGTGTATAAAATTTTTTTATATTAAAAAAACAATTATCTTATTCCAGGGTGTTATTTTGCATACAAGTATCATTATTGATTTCTAGAGTTACACTTTTAACTCATAAAATAACTCAAAATAAAAGAATAAAAACATTTATACAGATACAAAATTAGTACTACCCATGTATAATGATGTCCTTATCCCCCCCACCCCCCACAAATTAGGGCCAAAAAGCACGCATTATACACAACAAAATACAGTAATTTCACAGGCCTATTATGTTCTAGTATAAAAGCAATGTTACACAAATCCTAAATTCTGCTCACTGGGTATACAAGGGCTGTCAGGAAAAAAAAAACAACTATAAATGCTTCTATTTTTCATGTTACATGGCTGGACACTTTCTCACACCCTCGTACATGAACTTTTCAGTGATTCATTCTCAGAACTGACTCAAATTTATCATTACCTGTTAGGAGTAACAGGACTCAATTATTGACTCTAACAGGACTCAAATATGGAATATCAAGCACACATTTAAAAACTACATATTAGAAGAAGGAGTTAAGTTAAAAATATGCTGGTAAGTGAAAAAAGTGGATAAAAAGCAACATGATCCTATACATGTTACGCACCAAAAAAAACCATTAAGTTCATACACCAAAATGCTAGAGTGATTGTATCTGATGGCAGGGGTATGATAGGGCAGTAGTCTCCAATCTTTTTGGCACCAGGGACCGGTTCTTCATGGAAAACAATTTTTCCACAGACGGAAAGGTCGTTTGCATGCACAGTTCACAAGAGGGTTCACACTCCTATGAGAATCTAATGCCACCACTGATCTGACAGGAGGCGGAGGTCAGGTGGTAATGCAAGGGATGGGGAGCGGCTGTAAATAGAGATGAAGTTTTGCTCACTTGCCTGCAGCTCACCCCCTGCTCTGCAGCCCAGTTCCTAACAGGCCATGGACTTGTACCAGTCCATGGCCCAAGGGTTGGTGACCCCTGTAATAAGGCATTTATCCTTACTGATAAATGTAAGGATATGTACACCTATGTTCTCATGAACATGTATACAAGAATGTTCATAGCAGCTTTTTTGTTACAGCCAAAATGTGGAAAACTAACATGTCCCTTAATAAGTGAACGGTTCAACTGTGGTTCATCCATATCATGGATTACCACTCTGTAATGGAAAGGAACAAATTATTGATACACACAACTCATATGGCTCTCAAGGGCACTATTTTAAGTGAAAAAAGTAAATCTTAAAAGGTAACATACCATATGACTTCACTGATACAACATTATCAAAATGACTAAGTTATAGAGATGCAAAACAGGTTAAGGGACAGGATAGCCAGGGATGTAGAATGGTGGGGTGAAAGGTGTGACTACAAAGAGAGAGAAGAAGGAAGACCTTTGTTGTAATGGAAGAGTTCTGTATCTTGATTGTGGTAGTGATTACACACATTCACAAGTGTGATAAAGTATGTAACACTGGACATGAAGAGAATGCAAAAAAATTTATACACATTTTAAGAGAAAAAAACTATTAAAACTATAATAATACATACTGATAACAAGTGATGACTACAAGTCACGTTTGACTTCTGCAATTACAAGAGATGGTCAAAGTGGTTACCATCAGTATTTAAGTAATACATAGATAACATCTCTTAAAATGTGTATATATTTTTTGACACCCCCAGTATTGTAATAATGTCAATTTCCTGATTCTGAGGCTGTACTATAGTGGAAATGGGGAGAAGAGTACATAGTACCTTTCTGTGGTACTTTTATAACTTCCTAGGAATCTATGTAATTTCAAAATTAAGTTTAAAAAAAAAAAATCTTGTCTTTTCCTTTTTCTGGCCCCCCTTATGCATTTACTTTTTATGAACCTCTTGCTCCTAAAGCCTTAAAATGGAGAACAGGTATCAGATCTCAGACAAGATGAAGAGTGTATATGCATGGAAGGAATGCCCAAAGCAAGATGTCAAGAGTATAAGCAAGAGTGGAGACTCTCTCTACACAGAAGGGCAACTTAGTATGAGGTGTTGGAACCCAAGCAGCATTAGAAAGGGTCTATGCTCTGAGGGAAGGGCAGCCTGGAGCAAGGTGTCAGAAACTAAGTGGGGTGGGGAAGGTGTCAAAAAAGAGTGGGCATGGACCAGTACAGTGTACAAAGAGGGCGCCAAGTAGTGATGAGGCCCAGTACAAGTTGTCAAACCACATGAAGAGAGAGAAAGGCATCCATGCAGGGCACAGGAGTTGGTATGCAGAGCCATGGAATACAGAAGCCTGGGTAGAATGAAGAGGGCATCTGAGCAGGAAGGGGTAGGCAGTGTTGAAGAAAAATGGTTACACATGAGGGTGGGGTCTCATTAAGTAAGCAAATATATTATGGATAACAAAAGCCCGGAAACAGAAATGTATTCTCTGTGGTAATGGACTCTAACTTAAGGTGTAAGTGTGAACTCAAGAGTTTTCAATACTGATAGGTATGAAGATAATTATAAATATAAATGGGTGTACACATATACATATAAATGTATATAATTATATACATACATATATTCTCTGGTTTTGTCCACTGACCAGCTTGGAAGCAGCTATACCCCAACAGCAATGAGCAGCACACTGAAGACCCAGATCTTGGCTTCTGTATCTAGAGACCATTCTCCACTAAAATCAAAACTCCTCAGAGTTTGAGGCAGGAAAAATATAAGATGAGCCTAGAACGTTTTGTCACAGAAGGAAAAGACGTTCTCGAAGCTTGATGGGATATGTAAAGGAACTTAAAGAAGCCAGTTTGAAGAGGCTCTGATTGGCCAAACTTAAATCAAGCACAAAATAACCATATAATAGATTTTAATGCAGTGAATACAATAAAACTCCTAAATCCATACTATAGAAAGAAATAAACGAGTAAGTTAAAAATGGTAATAAGGAATGAGATTAATGTTAGAGTGGGAAAGCCCGGAAGACATCACCTTAATCAACTGATCAAAGTAAACCATCATCAGAATAGGGCAAATAAAAACCACGCGTCAGTATGCAATGGGGAGAGAACATAGCCTCATTTCCTGTGATAACCCTGCCAAAAGTGGTAACTTAAATCTCATTAAAAGGAAAAATTAGATAAACCCAAATTTAGAGACATTCTACAGAATGGTTAATAATTTTCAAGTATTACAATCATAAAATTTTTAAAGTTAGAAACTAATGCAGACTAAAGAAAACTAAAAAGACAAGACAATGAATGCAATGTATAATTTTGAACTGGATCTTTTTACAAACTAAGTAACTACTGGAGAACAAGTACAATAGTAAGGACATAAAAGAGGGGTCAAATATGTGGTGACAGAGGGAAACTAGAATATGGGTGGCAAGCACACAATGCAATATACAGATGATGTACTACAGAAGTGTACACTTGTATGTTACTAACCAATGTCACCCCAAAAAGTCAATAAAAAAAGAGTTGATGAACACAACTAGCCAACTTAACCTAATATACATTTACAATAACCCATCCAAGGGCAGCAAGAATACACATTCTTTTCAAGTGAACAGAGAATAGTCACCAGCTAATCATATGTTGGGCGCAAAAACAAGTCTCAATAAATTTAAAAGGACTAAAAATGATACAATGTACATTTTCTGAAAACAATAAATATATCTGGAAATTTTCAAAATATTCAGAAATTAAAACGCTTTTTTGAGTCACAGGTCAAAAAAATCAGAAACGAAGTTAAGAGAAGTTGAGAGCTTCAAATGCTTGCAACAAAAATGAAGAAAGGTCTAAAACAGTCACCTAACCTTCCACTCTCAAAAGTTAAAAAAAGGCAAAGTTTTAAAAAAGTAAGTAGAAGGAACTAATAATGATAAATGAAAGTTAAAATGAACAACAGTGGGGGAAAAAAATCAGTAACACCTAACTTGATTCTTTAAAGAGACCAGTAAAATTGATAAATCCGTTCCTAGACTAATCAAGAAAAACAAATTACCACTATCAAGAATTAGAAAAAAGAAATTATACATCCTTTAGATATTAATAAAATACTACGAAAAATTTTCTTCAACAATTAAAATAGAAAAACTCCTTGAAAATTACAACTTATCAAAACTGATTCAAGAAAAAAACTTTAAATCTGAGTAGCCTTATACATGTTTTAAATATTGGATTTGGAATTAAAACCTTTCCCACAAAGAAAACTCAGTCCCAGATTAGCTTTATCGAGGAAGCTTATCCAGTATGTAAAGTAGAAATAATACCAATCTTACACAAATACTTTCAGAACACAGAAATTCTTCCTAACTCATGTGTAATGAGGCCAGTATACCTAAAACGATAGTGCAAGAAAACTAATAACCTTTATAAACAAACAGAAAAATTCTTCTAAAAAAATTAGTTAAGTGAATCCAACAACATATAAAAGGATGACATGGGAGTTCCCTGGTGGTGTAGTGGCTTAAGGCTTCATTGCTGGCGGCCTAGGTTTGTTAGATTCCTGGCCAGGGAACTATCCACATTAAAAAAATAAATAAATAAAAAATAAAAGGATGACATGTTTATTCCAGGAATGTAAGGTTGGTTTAAACATCTAAAACTCAATGTAATTCAATATATTAAGATAATAAGGAGATGCACTGTAGAATTGTATGCCTGAAACCTATGTAATCCTTGCTAACAGATGTCACCCCAATAAGTCTAACAATAAAAATGAATTAAAAAAAAAAGATAATTAGGAGGAAAAATATATAGGTAATCACATAATGGATAGAAAAAATGCATTTGATTAAGTTATATATGCATTTGTAGTTTTAGAAAAGCTCGACAAACTAGAAAAAATTTCCTCAACCTAATAAAGATCACCTATGAAAAACCTATAGCTGCAATAATTCTTAATGGTGTAAAACTGAATGCAGTCCCCTAAAGATCAGAAACAAGCCAAAAATGTCTACTCTTATTACTTCCATTCAGCACTGTACTAGAGGCCCTAGTCAGGAAGGAAAAAGAAATAAAAGACATACAAATTGGAAAAGGAAGATGCAAAATCCATGAATAATAGGAACAGACCATATGACCATGAATAACCCTAAATAACTACAAGAACTAGTAAGTACTTATAATAAGGTTATAGGATATATAATCAATATATAAATAAATATATATTAAATTCATAAAAAGAATCAACTCCACCTATATACTAGTTAGACATGGAAAGTTTTTTAAATACCATTTACAACTGCAACCAAAAAATAAAATCCTTAGGGGTAAATTTAACAAAGTATGTCCAACAACTCTACAATGAGAACTACAGAACAATACAAAGGTAATTTAAGAAAATGTAAATAAATGTAGTGATATATCATGTTCATGGATTGGAAGCTAGTATTGTTTTAAAAATGTTTCATTTCCATCAAAACCCACCTGGTTCTTTTTATAAAAATGAAAGGCTAATTCTATTATTTTATATGAAAATGCAAATGATCTAGAATTGTCACAACAATTTTGTAAAAGAATAACAAAATTAAAGGACTTATGCTACCTGATTTCAGTGTTTACTATAAAAGATACAGAAGTCAAGATAGTGTAATGTTGATGCAAAGATAAGACACCAGATCAAGCAAAATAAAAAAAGAGAAATGTTTAACGTCTATAAAAATGTAACCCCCCAAAATTTTAAAAGACTTGTATAAGAATATTGATAAGTTTTATTTATTAATCTGAAAACTAGAGGAAACACAAATAACTATACAAAGGGAAATGAATAAACAAAATTTGAGATAATGAAATAGTAGACTATGAATCAACAATGAAAAGAAATGAAGTACTTACTGATACACTCTACCAACATGGATAAACTGCAAAAACATTATGATGCGCAAAACAAGCCAGACATAAGAGATACATATGGTTCCATTTACACAAAGTTCTCAAGGAAAACACTAATCTGTGATGGAAAAAAATCAGAACAATTGTAGAGGGGATTGATCAGGAAGAAACAAAAGAAGCATTCTAGGATGATGGAAATATTGTGTATCTTGATGGGCTGCGGGTTATACAACTTTATGCAGCTGTCAAAACTGTGAAAGCATTCCACTTTAAACTTTTGCTTAGTTGAAACAGTATTATCTATTTTCACTCCAAACATGTTTAATTAAGCTCCAAAAAAGAGACCTTACCATCGTGCCAGAAAAAAAAAGGCGAAGTTAGTTACCAAAATATAAAAGAAATTCACCACACTGAATAAAGTTATTTACCATAATGAAAATCACACAAACGAGAAAGTTTTTAAAGTACCTAAAACATGTACAGATGTAATAGAAAAAATAATAGTGGTCCTGGACAACTAAAGTAATTTGATATGCTTAAAGAATAAAGTGTAAGGCCCTGGATAAGATGAGACCTGATTACGAAGGCTCTTTCAGCCCATGAAAACGGGTAGCTGTCTGGAAAGAAGGAAACTCTGAGGAAGTTTCAGTATGGGAGTCAGAAATATAAATTTCATTTTGGAAAGTTCGCTATAGAAACTACATGAAATACAAATGTGACAAGCCCCAAACTACAGTCAGTTAAAAAAAAAAAAAAGGGTATTGTAATGTACAGATTACTCCATCCAACAATAGAATATACATTCTTCACAAGTTCACAGGGAGCATCCACCAAGACAGACCACGTTCAGGGCCATAATACACACCTTAACAAATTTAAAAGAATAGAAAACATAACAATATATACTCTCAAACCACAATGGAATTAAACTTAAAATCAGTGTCAGAAAAACATCTGGAAAATCCCAAAATAACTGGAGATTAAACAACACACCTGTAAATAACATACGGATTAAATAAGAAATCAAGAGATATTAAAACATATACTGAACAAAATGAAAATAAAAACACAACATCAAAATTTATGAGACATAGCAAAAGCAATGCTTGCTCAGAGAAAAATTTATAGTATTCAATGTATATATCAGAAAAGATACAAAATTAATCATCTAACCTTAGATAACTAAAAAAAAAAGCACATTAAATCCACAATAACAGAAGAAATTATAAAAATTAGAGCAGAAATCAATGAAATTGAAAACTAGAAATCAACAATGAAAATTAAAAGCTGGTTCTTTCAACAAAATCAGTAAGCCTCTGCGGGGGAAGGGGAAAATGGAAAATTAATGTTCAATGGGTACAGACATTCAGGTTAGCAAGATGAAACAGTTCTAGAGATCTATTTTACAAAAATGTGAACACGTTAACACTACTTTACACTTAAAAATTATATTTTAAAAAAGGCAACAAACCTCTAGCCAGGCTAAGAAAAAGAGAACACATAACTAATTAATATTGAAAATGAAAGTGGTGACATCACTACAGACCCCATGGAGACTGAAAGGATAATAACGGAATAAATACTATGAACAACTCTATGGCACAAATTTGATCATGTAGATCAAGCTGTCCAACCCCGGCCCAGGACAGCTTTGAATGCGGCCCAACACAAATTCATAAACTTTCTTAAAACATTACAAAAATTATGAATGAACCTTTTTTTAGCTCATCAGCTATCATTAGTGTTAGTGTATTTTGTGTGTGGCCCAAGACAATTCTTCCAATGTGGCCCAGGGAAGCCAAAAGATTGGGCACACCTGATCTAGATGAAATGGATCGATTCACTAGAAGACACAATCTGCCAAAACCCACACAAGAAGAAATCGACAAATCTAAACAGGCTTACATTTCTTAAAGAAAATGAATCAGGGAGTTCCCTGGTGGTGTAGTGGCTTAAGGCTTTGGCGTTGGCGCTGTCAGCGCTGTGGCCTGGGTTCGATTCCCAGTCAGGGAGCTACCCACATACCAAAAAAAAAAAAAAAAAGAAAATGAATCAGTAATTAATAACCTTCCAAAAAAGAAAAGTACCAGGCTATAAGGATTCGCTGGTAAACTTTACCAAACATTTAAGGGAGATACTATTCCAGTTCTCTACAATCTCTTCCACAAGACAAAGGCAAAGAAATACCCCTAACTCATTCTATGAGTCCAGAATAACTTCTAATATCAAACCAGACAGATATTATAAGAAAACTAGATCAGCCTATCTCATGAACACAGATGCAAAAATCTTCAACAAACTATTATTAGCAAAGTGAATCCAAGAGTGTATAAAAATAATTATACACCACAACCAAGTGAGATTTATCCAGGTATGCAAGGCTGGTTCAACATTCAAAAATAAATTAATGTAACCCATGTTAACAGGCTAAAAAATGAAAAGACTATTGCAATGGGCCAGGTAAAAATTCTAAGCACATGTATTAGAATGCAACTGTAAGTAGTTATCTATTTACTTACACCACGTGCCAACAAATGGGATATAAAGAAAAACAAGAAAAATGTCATGCTATTGTAGAGCCTACAATCTATCAGAGACATTTAAACAAGTAATTACAAGTCCCTATTGCATGGGCTCAACCTTGACTGAACAGAGTAGCAGGCTGATGGTAATGAAGCACACTAACTAATAGCTTAAAAAACAGGGAGCGGTATGTCTGAGGGTAATATTACAAACAGGATATATGAAGGTCCTAAAACAAAAGAAAAAAATATGGTTATGTTAGATGTACTGAAAGGAATCCAGATTTAATATTGCAGAAAGAATGGAAGAGGATCACATTATGGTTGTGGATTTGCTGGTTATCAGGTGAAACTAGAAGTTATGGGTGTGCCCACAAAAGAATACCTTAGGTGATAAACTATGATGTCTAGGGTAAACAGAAAATACTAAAGGTCAAATATTAGAGATGGGAAGAATTGCTGAATTATAGAATTTGATGGAAAACCCCTCAAGTTTTTCTAGTTATGCTCAACAGTCAATCCTTCTGCCCTTTAAGGAGAAACCCGGAAGTTAAAACACAGTATCCTTAAAAAAGTAAGCACTTAAAATTTAACAGAGTAATCCTGATGAAAAAAACAAATGTTATCCTGGAAAAGATAAGATTCTAAAATGTATGTAACCTAAGAACTTAACTTTGCCCTTTCAAATATGGTTTCTGTCACTGGTGTATCTATTTAAAAACACCCATTTGAACTGTTCAGCTATTAAACACTTTCTGAAACTTCTTCAATGACTTGTAGTGTTACTTAATATACAACTAATTACGTTTCTAATGATACGTTTAATATTTTATAAAGGAATTACTTACAGGGACATTAAGTGCATACTGAAGTCCTTGAGGAAGTCTTTCATGTGTCTCCATCTGCTCTTCATCGTTTTTCACTGTCTCCTCATGGACCATGAGTTCATCATGTGATATCATATCCTGCTGTCTCATTTCAGTTTCCTGTAACACTTCATCTGCAGCAAGAATCTCTGGGTGAGGCATATTTCGATCTTGAAGTACCGACTCCTGCAGCTCCCCGGACACGGTGGACTGGCCAGACACTCCACCCATTACAACCATTGCCCTGGAAGACTGCATTTCGTCTATGCCGCCACATTTAAGAAATAATCCTTCCAGTTTGTCGTCAATGTTCATGCTTAAGTATAACTGCCTAGAAAGACCAAGTTTGGCAACAAAGCATAATAAATTAGTTTTATATGTCTACTTGATAATTGTGTTAATTCAAATTATAAAAGGTGTACACTTAATAGAAAATTTTACTCATATAATTCAGAATTGCTTCCAACCTTTAAATTACCTAGGTAAGCTCCCAAAAGGCCGGTAGATTAAAAGATAAATTTTCATTCTTGTCATTAAGGCATAAAACCCTAACCTATTTTTATGAAAAATAAGCCTGGCATATAGCACACTTGGGAAAAATATTTGTAATAGTCAAAGGATTCATATACTTTAATGTATTAAAATGTCTTACAAGTTAAAAATAAAAAGAAATGCATTAAGAAATAAAATGATAGAATACTATCAGAAATCATAAAGAAAATTTAGAAAGTCAGTAAATATATAATAGTCAATTTCAGTAGTAATCAAAGAAATGAACATTAAAATAGAGGTAACATAATCCATCACAAAACTAGTAATGGCTCTGAAGGCAATTTGGTATTGTGTACCAAATTCCATAAAAATGCGTATACCCTTTGAATCAATGATTATGCTTTCAGGAACCTATCCTGATGAACTCAGAAATGCATACATACAAAGATATACACAGAAAATCACTAGAGTAGTGTTTACAATAGTGAAAAACTAGAATGGCACTATGATTCAACAGAAGGAAAGTGATTAAAATGTATTCATACATGTTATAAAACTATAGTGACAGCAGCACAACTCAGTGAATTAACTAAAAATCACGAAATTACACTTAACACAGGTGAATTTTATCCCATGTAAATTGTACCTCAATAAGTTTTTCTTAAAAATAAAATCAAAATAAATGCTACCCTTGGAAGAAGCTACTGGTACAAAGTAGGAAAGGGAGTACGGTGTCTGGGAGCTGGCAATGCTTTTTCTTGAGTTAAAATAATGACTGCACAGGTACGCTCACTTTGTAATATTTCAAGATGTACATCTGTGATATGTGCATGTTTCTGTCAGCTGTTACAGTATTTCAATAAAAAGTTAAAGTCTGTTCAAACAAAAAATCCATATGGTTACAAAATTATTCTTGAAAAATATTTCAAAACGCAGGGTAATATCTCACATTAAGTGTCTATGTGTATGTTTGAATGTACAAAGGTTTGTCTAAAATGATTACTATTAATATCATCACTGGATGGTGAAATTACCAGTTTTTTCCCACATATCTATTTACCTCTAATTTGAAATAATAAAAATTTATTTTTTACAAATGTTTTTAAATTTGTTAAAATGAAAAAGAAGTAGTATTTCCATTACTAATATATTCTTAAATAGTTGTACATTATTAAATAAATTAACTGGGTCCTGATAAGCACTAGACATTATTACATTATCTCGCTTGCTCTATTATTGTAAGTCAGGCAATATTAAATGTACGCTTCTAACTCTGGTTACTAATAAATTCATATTCCACTATGTACTCCATGAGCTAACATAACAGTAGTCATGAAATCCAAAGAAACTGTATCTCAAAGAAAGTCAAAAGTGCTGGTCCAAGCTTATTTTCTTTTAAACCAACTTCTATTATCAGACTGTATGAAATAAACATACATACCCTACACCCAACAAGAAGGGCCCACAATTAGTAAATACATTAACTATGTTTCAGTTTAGTCACCTCTTTCACAAATCAATCAGGTAATGATTACTGCCTGGATCATAGCTTTCAGAGGTAAATAAACAAACAGTTAAATTCAAGTATACTACTGAAATGTAAATACCATTACTTTGCTAAAGTTGTTATATATGGAGAAACCTTAAATAAACAGCTCAGAAAAACATATAAACAGCAAAATAAAATAAAAATATAATTCATACTTGCTAATCTTGTCTTCCCTGGTACCAAGTATTATCAGTCTAAAATACACAGGATAAAGGACCAAGAATCTGATTTTACTTTTGAAAATCTTTTAAGTAGCAAACTAAAATCTAAAAAAAAAGATTTTAAATATATCATCAAATAACTGTTCTCTTCAAATACTCTATTTATCACATTTCTTAGAGAATGGACTATTTTAAGCTATTCTACAACTAAGTGAAACTTAAGTCTTCTTTTAGCACTAAAATTTGCTTATTCTGGCCATATCTTTGGAAATTCTTACCAGTAAATTAAACTCTTCTAATCTATTTGCTGTTTTCTTAAAGAATCTGAAAACTCTCTAACTTAAAGGGGACTTACATATACACAAAGTTATTACAGCTGCTACTGCCATGCACATCGTTATTTTTTAAAAAATAAAAAACAGGAGCTTTTAAAGAACACAGGAGATGTGGAAGAGGAGGTTACTAGAAGATCAATTTAGAGAAACTGTCCTAGGACAGAATTTAGTTTAAAAAAACAACAATGAAAATAAACCAGCCAAAGTTGAAGCTGACTTGTTAACCCAACACAAGGTCCCCATTTCCCTAAAAGCAGGAATACCCCATTCCAATGTTCTTGACCATGCACCTCATCAATTTAAAAAAATTTAAGATATCCTAATTCAGTTGACCTTTGAACAATGCAAGAGTTAGAAGCACTGACCCCATGCAGTCTCTGACTCCCCCAAAACGAAACTATAGTCCCTCAGATCCCCAAGCAATTGGCTCCAGGATGCCCTCGGATACCAAAACCCAAATATGCTCAAGTCCTTATATAAAACAGCACAAAATAATGCACACGGTCAGCCTTCCACATCTGCAGATTCCCAACCACGGATTGAAAATACTGTTTTCAATCTGTGGTTGGTTGAATCTGAGCTTATGAAATCTAGAAATACCGTATAGTTATTGAAAAATATCCAGGGGTAAGTGGACCTGCACAACTCAAACAGTGTTGTTCAAGGGTCAACTGTATATACATACTACTTAAAACTATCCTTCTATAATACTGTTAATATATAATGTACATAATTAACAAACATAAAAATAAACCTTATCCCTAACACAACGCTGAAACAGTTAGTATTAAGGAAGTTGAAGTATCTTGAGGATAGAGAATATTTTGGGGAAAAACGCAGGTTTGCACAAAGTGCCAACATGAAGAACCATGAACAGGAAGATAGCACACCTCAATATGGAAGTAGTTAATGGAAAGGGAAATGAAAATACCATAAATGGAAAACAAACATGATCTTGAGCAAATTCTCTTGAAAAGAGGCAAAACAAACAAAAAAAGGAATCTTTCTTCCATTATTACATATGGTTTCTTATTCCTAAGACCCCAATTAAGCCATACATTTCAAGTTATTAGCTTTGCCTAGAAACCATTTTTGAGGCAATTTCCCTGAAATCCAGAAAACACTAAGATATCAACATAGATTTCAGTATCAATGAATACTGATCTGACAAGGTTTAAAGTGAGACGTGGAAACATCTATCAAAATAAAAACTACATGGACTCTTGACCCAGCAACTTCATTGCTAGGAAGATACAAAATCCTAGGTGCTTACTCATAAAAATTAACCAAAGATATGTGTACAAGTATGTTTGGTACAACTCTCTAATGGGAACAGATTAGAAACAACCTAAGCACCTACTGACAGAAGGCCTATGAAATTAATTATAATTAATCTACAATGAATATACCCAGCCATTAAAAGGAAAGAGGTAGCTACATGTGCTGGTAAGAAGCACTCTACGATAACATTAAGTGAAAAAAATCCAGGAGAAGATACACAGACAAATAATGGGAGCCCTACTTGTATCACACACCTCAACCAGTGTTCACGCAAAGTAAGTTGGACAGGCAACGAACCAAGGCTCTCAAACAAAAAAGTTAATTTCACCCACCCTATGGTAAAAGGAAAAGTACACAGCTACACTAAGAGAAATGGTAAAGTAAGAAAAGAACATTTTTTTATTGTCCTCAAAGCTTTCTTATATGCACTTACTGTCTTTAACTTTCCTCTTCTAATTCCTACATGGTCTCAGTCAAACCTCTCATGAGCTTCACTGCATAGGGAAAAATCCCAGTACAACAAAAGGCCCCATGTTCAAAAATTAACACGAAATACTTCCCCTTCTCTAATTTCAATAATTTCAGGGAGGATCACACAAGTGTAGAGAAAACTGATGTAATCAATTCAATTAAGATGTGAGCCGTAAAATGTCTTTTCCTGATAAACCTTCAAAATCCAACTGCATTTTGACCCAAATATCTATACAATTAATGGAAATTCAGGAGTTGGGGATATTACAGAGGAGAAAGGAAGAAAAAAATAATGCTCCCTTTAAATCATGCCCCTTACAAGAAAGACTGCTCTGGAAGAAAAAAAGAAATAAAACATCCCCCAGAGCCAACAGCCAACTGGGAAAAAGGCGGACCAGGCAAAGTAATAAACAGTAAGCCACCCTGAGCTCCCTGTAAGTGAAGGGACCTTAAGCAGCTGACAAAGGTATAAAATGGCAGAGCAGTGAAGAGCCAAGACAGGATGGACAATGATGCCCTAGGGCAAATTCAGCTAAAGATGGGATGCCACTCTTCTGGAATTTCAAGTTACCCAGAACAGAGACTGCTAAAAATTAGAACAGAGCATGAGAAAGGATGGGACCCACCCACCTTGGGCCAATTTCCGCTAAATCTCCCTTCAGCAGATTACTTCAAATTCTGCATTCTTTTCCTCCTTCCAAGTTTTATTCTTCCTCATCTCCATCCCTCTGGCAGAGAAGCTGGAAGGCACAGTAACAGGGATATTTAGGGGTCCACAATACAGCTTCCTCCTCCAATTCAATTCCCCCTCTCCCATACACACCCTACCATCTTTCTCCAGTGGAAAATGTTTGGTTCAGCTGTGTAAAAGTAATCCAAATTATAGCCAATTGGGTAACCCCTAGTCATTTAACACTAACAGTAATGCTGTACTTAAAAGAAAACATGAATCATCACTTCCATCTTCCAGGAGGGACAGCTTATTCTTACAGTTGTCACCTTCTAATTTAATGCTTCTAATCAATTATGTGCAAGCAATTACAAACTAAGTTTTATAGATTTGTAAGTTGAAATGCACCAAATAAACTCTGAGTCAGGGCTTTTAATAAGGAATTAATAAACACATAGGCTTCTAATACAAGCTTTTGCGACAATCATTTCCTAAGCTAAGGGTACTGTTAGGCTTGTTTTCAGAGGACAACGTTAACAGAAACGTAACAGATGGACAAGCTGAGCATTACTACTCATTTTTAATCAACTACACAAGGCAGTTAAAATGCTTACTGAGTTCTATGCAATTAAGGAGGAAACCATCCTTCCACACTTATTAATAGATTTGAGTCTGTATTATAAAATTCAGAGATTATCATAACCTGGAAAGGACACTAATATGTATTGAGGCTCTACTAGATCTAAGACACTATGTTGGGCACATTTATATATGTTACTTCACTTAATATTGCAATAACATTCAAAATAGTAACAGTATAACCCCATTTAACAGTGAAGAAACTGGGGTTTACCTATAGTCACACAGCTAGAAGTAAACTGGAATTTCAAAACAAGTTTACCTGGTCTAACGTACTTTTTACTATATCATACTACCCAACTTGAATAGGCCCTGGACATAAGAACTCACTGAACTCATTCTCCCCTCACCCACCTACTCTGAGGCCACCCTGTCACCACTTGCTTGGTAAAGAAATCCAACTCTCCTTAGCTGGCTACTCCCATCTTATGGCTACCATGAGTGAACTTTGTGGCAAAGAATTCCTTTTCCTCCTTCAGGAGAAATGGACACATTCTACATTTCGTAATTTCCCACTTCCACCTATTATACCTCAGTGAATTTCTCCTCATTCTGTTTTTCATGAGTTTACATATATCCTCTTAACTCTTCCCTTCTTTCTTCAAACATTTACCAAGTTTCTTCAAGAAAATCTCTCTTCCTGTCTTTCCTTTATATTGCCATTTTCACTTAGAAATTTAAAAAAAAAAATCCTTAATATGGACCATCAATGTAGGTACAGTGCTAAAGATACACCTGCACCAAAGAAAAGAGGGTTATGGTGAAAGCAGTTGAAGACTTGTGCCACAATTCCCTAAAATTCTTGAAAGCACCCAGTCCTCCCTACCCACTTTCAAAATACACAAAGCTATCTGGAAAAAAATACAGCCATAAAGGCCTCTATTTTTCATATTACATAACTGGATACTTTCTGGACAGCCTTTGTACATGAATATTCATCTGGCACATTATCACCTTTAATTAAATCTGCATTCAAGCATGAAAGAAATATTTCTCACTTAAAGATACTGTTTCTGTTTTAATTATTGACCTTGGCTATAATAGTATTTTTCATCAACTTCTATTGGAACAATGTAGAACTTCAACTATACATTATAAGTCAAAACAAATTATAGTGGGCAATCTTAGGAACCTAAATATTATTCTTTTCCATAAAAAAGAATAATTTCCAACTCAAAATATTCTCCCAATCAACAATAAATATCCCGCCTTGCACCAAGATCCCATTCAACCTAAAAGAAACTTCACTTCTAGACAGAAGAAAAGCTCTCCAAGGAACCTATTCTGAAACAGATTTAAAAAAGAAAAACTAGATTTCACAAATCACTTCTGACCCAAAGCATTTTTAGCAAGCTCTTTTCTGTCTGGAGGATGCAAGTCACATTAACTTGGATATTACTATTTCTAACCTATGTAGGGCTCAGCAAAAAATGACAACTTTAATATATCAGCATTAGAAATACAAATATCAAGCAGCCTCAAGATCAACTGTTTAGGCACAGCAAGAGACAAAGAAACCCATGATTAATATAGATTTAATAATTTGCCATTTGTCATTCATTAAGTTTTCTATTCTCTTTCATCCTTCAAAAGTATAGTTTGATCTAAGCAAAAACTGCTTCATCTCTAAAAACAAAATCTACTACTTGTCTAGGCATAGTCTATGTCCAGAAACCCCTTTAGAAATAATTTTGTGTAACTACCATTTTGCACCTATAAAGCATATCCTGTAAAACTATTCCTTTTGACGATCTTGATAGGAGCATCATACATAATAATGGCAACTGGACAAAAAAAGTGCTTCTGACTAGTACTAGCGACAATAAAAAATGTTTAATATAGAAAATTTACAGACTAAGATCAATCATATTATACAATGAAGAAGAAAACACTGTGATCATTTTTTAACCACAGAAAAATAATTTATATATATTTAAGTCAAAGTTAACAGGCTTTTCGACATGTCTGAAGCTCCCCCTCATAAAAAGCAGAATCTAAGCATATTTTACATTTCAAATATTCGTCACCAAAGTTTTCTAAAACATTTTAACAACAAGAAAATAGTGGTATTTAGAAATATTAAAATATCCAATACACAGGAACTTCAAAATTGTTAAGAAAAAGTTATAATTTATCTTGGGGGTGGGGGGAAGTTCGAAGCAAAACAGAAACCTACTTCTGCTCATCTAGTTGTTTCATTCATCACATTTTATGCCAATTCATTTAATATTCAATTTATGAATATTAAAAATATTTACTTTATTAGGAAACTATGGATTTTCTACAGTCTTGTATAATAAAAGGAATATTCAATGCACTGTGGAATTGTATGCCTGAAACCTATGTAATCCTTGCTAACAGATGTCACCCCAGTAAGTCTAACAATAAAAATAAATATAAAAATTAAAAAAAAGGAATATTAAAAATACTTGTTTAAACAAGCTTCTCTGTACACTATGAGCAAACATTAAATACCTGAGTTATTTTTAATATGTTCACTTCAGAACAGAAATGTTAACTACTTAATCAACAACCTTTTGTTTTTTAAATATTAGATAAATGATCTCACTTTAATAATACAATCCCTATTTCTGAAGTACAATAGCACTAAAGATGTATTTATAGCCTTCAATGCCAAAAACACCTATGTCTTATAACCATTTAGTAATAAATCAATAGTCCTAGTCTAAATAAAAATTTATCAAAACTTATTATCTCAAAAAAAGTACCAACATTAATAAATAATGTTGATAAAATGTGGAAGAAAACTGACTAGTTTCCAACCCTTTAATACATTCTGTAATAGAAATACTGTAAAATATTTGATACTTGTTTCAAAATACTGTATTTACAGAACAGGAACCATAAAATGTAATGTGCAATGAAATATTTTTCATCTAAAAAGAATTAGTTAAAGTATATAATGTCTTTGGCAATAAGTTGTTCTGATCATATATCTAAACATTTAGAATTTTCAGAATCACAAGGAACCAGTTACCTATGATTTAGCTTTACGTGTAGCTAAAAAATCATCTTCTCACCCAACCTCTTGTCTTGGAGTCTAATATGTTAGACAAATCACTTCAACCTAATGGCAGTAAAACAAAATGAGGCATTCTCAAATCAATTTTAACTTTTAATACTTTATTCCATCTTATGATATCAAAACTAGCCGTGTTTAGTCAAAGAGGTATGATGATTAGTCACAAAACTAGAATTCTCTCAGAACTTGAATAAGCATAATTTCCAAATTACTGTTCCAGGCTAAGAGTTAATATATACTGGATAGTAAATATATATTTTTTAATATTAGTCCAAACTAGACAAATGGAATTCTGACACAAATCCTAATGAGACTGACAGAAAGCTCCCATCCCCACTCCTTGAATCTGTTCTCTCCTTTTTGCCCAAAAATAAAAATAATAAGTGAGGCACATGGCTACCTTTGTAGGATTCATTCCCAGCCTCCTCTGAGAAAAGGAAAGGAAAATATTCTTCCCTCTTCCTACTGGCAGACATGATGGTAACCATCTTGGACCACAAGATAAAAGTCACACAATATATTAAGAATGGCATACAGAAGCCGACAGAGAAGCCTAGGTCATGATGATTACAGAGCTTCCATACAATCCTGAGATTGTTTACATGGACTTTTCAAATATTTCTACCTTTTTAAGCCTCTGTCACAGTAGCCAAGTCTATGTTTTAACAAATATATCTAATATAAATGATTACTAAATTATTTACATAATTGCTTTTTGATATTAGTGTAGGCAAACATAATAATAATGTACAAATATCCAGTGATTGGTATGTTTTATCACATTTTAAAAAGTACATGTCAAACACACTTAAATTTGATTATAAGGTCTAATTTTCCCATGAATAAAAATTCTTTCCTTGGAAATTCTGGAAGATTTGATAGAAGTATACATGTGTTAATGACAGGCGAATAAAAAAATGCAATACCCTACAGAGCAAAAGAAGAAAACAACTTCTCGCTTAAATTTCACTTAAAATTACATAAGTTTAGTTCAGCACATTTTTTTCTGTGCTGAACTAAACTTAAAATCTAAAATAATATCACTATTCATCAATTTTCTCCTAATACTGTTTTCTGAGGAAAAAAATTAAATCCCAAGTTTCCACCAGATATAAATATCAAAACATAAACTATTATATAAACTCAGTATGAAATTCTACCATCCAAAAAATGGCTTCATATTTGAAAACTTTTACTTATTCATGATTATGAAAAACAAGTATTGAAGTTACCTGAGACTAAGGTAAAAATGAAGACTTCAAGGAAGGGAATGCTGTAGAGTTGAAAAAGAAATCATGGTGGACTTTCTACCTTTCACAGGCTTCAGTGCCCATCAATACCACCTTATTCACTTATGCCATCCAATTCCTACAAAAAAATAACAACAACAAACAAACACATTACTTATGGAGAGAAAAATACTGTACAGATACAATATGGAAAAAACTGGTATAAATAATAAAGTGATCTCTCTCTGTCAATAGTAAAGCTATGCTGAATGCAATGACTTACTTTCAGATCTGAAACTGGGAAAATACAGTGGTTAAGTAGTAACAGTGACATAACCCTGGCCTTATAAAGAAGGAGTCCCCAACCCCCAGGCCACAGACTGATACTAGTCTGTTGCCTGTTAGGAAACAGGCTGCACAGCAGGAGGTGCACAGCGTGTAAGCCAGTGAAACTTCATCTGTATTTATAGCCGCTCCCCATCACTCACATTATTACTGCCTGAGCTCCACCTCCTGTCAGATCAGTGGTGCCATTGGATTCTCATAGGAGTGTGAACCCTACTGTGAACTGTGCATGCGAGGGATCTAGGCTGTGAGCTCCTTATGAGAATCTAATGCCTGATGATCTGAGGTGGAGCTGAGGTGGTGATGCTAGTGCTGGGGAGAGGCTGCAAATACAGGTTAACATTAGCAGGGAGGTCTGACTGCACAGAGACATAATACATCAATTCCTTGCAGACTTACATCAAAACCCTCTTCAGTGAGCATCAAGTGACAATTTAGCTATGTCTGATCTGGTGGCAGTCTTTATAGTGGCAAATGAGTTTATACAAGTATTTAATTAATTATATGTTACGTAATAATAACAATAATAGAAATAACAATAATGTAATGCACTTCAATCATCCAGAAACCATCCCCCACTCCCGTCTGTAGAAAAATTTGTCTCCCACAAAACTGGTCCCTGGTGCCAAAAACGTTGGGGACCACTGTTAAAAAGAGTAATTTGTCTAGATCTGGAGTCTACAGCTTCACGAATATGGGGCGTTGAAGGAAACCGAGAGAGTTAGACCTAAAAGGTTAGAAAAGAGAAAACAAAGGTTAAGAATTAACTTAAGACTATTCATATCTGCTTTGTAAAGTCTCTGAAGAAAGAAGAAAACACAATACCAGGCCTTATACCAAAAAACATATAGAACTAGTCATGTACAGAATGCATGTGTAATCACAATAGAAAGGATTACAGTTGTAAAATCCTATTAAATACCTACTTACAGAAACATCAACAAAGTCATCTTTGACAGGAAAAGCTGACAAAAAGATAGGAATAATCACAGGGAGATTGTGTACCATATCCCCAAAAAATAAAACTGAAGAACGTAAGCTAAATACAACAAGAAAACTTCGTGAAAAGTCAGTTTATCTGGGCACAGTAACAGACTAAAGAGTTTATGGAATTTACTACTATAAATGTTTTTAAAAATATTAGATTCCTATCTATCCAGAATAATGAAAACAATAAACCAACAAATAAAGAGATTCTTAATAAAGGTACAGAAATTATGTAAAAGAATCCCATGTAAATTCTGAAGTTGAAGAGTATAGTACCAAAAACAAAAAATTTACTAGAAGGGCTCAGAAGCAGATCAGGATAGCAGAAGAAAATCAATGACCTTGAAGATATATCAATAGAAATTATCCAATCTGAAGACCCAAAAGAAAAAAAGTTCAAGAAAATTGAACAGAGCCTCAGAGACCAACTTACCAGCACTTCTGGAGGCCCAGAAGGAGACGAAAGGGCATGAAAAAAAATTTTTTTAATAAAATACCAGCCAAAAAGTCCCAAACTTGATTTTTTTTAAAAAAGAAATCCAATCTACAGGTCTTAGAAATTCAATGAATTTCAAATAAAACAAATACAAAGATAACCACACTTAGACACATCATAGTCAAACTGTTGACAGCAAACAGAGAAAAATCCTGTATACATAAAGAGAAAAATTACTCAGCATGTGCAGGGAACCATCAACACAATTAAAAGTTGACTTTCAATCAGAAACATTAAAGACCAGAAGACAGTGTAATCATGTATTCAAAGTGATGGGGGAAAAAGCTGTCGACCAAGAAGGCAGTAAAACTATCCCTCAAAAATGAAGGCAAAGTACGGTCTCAGATAAACTAAAGCTCAGAGAATTTTTTGCTAGCAGACCTGACTAACAAGAACTACTAAAGGAAGTTCATAAACTGAAAGAAAAGACACTAGATCAAATACACAGAAAGAAAACAAATACATCAGAAATGGTAAATATGTGGGTAAAAAGACTATAAACACAGTCACGTGCCACATACAACATTTTGGTCAATGAGGGGACTGCATATATGATGGTGGTCCCATATGATTATAATGGAACTGAAAAACTGCTGACTGCAGCTACCACAAGGTAGCACAATGCATTGCAGATGCCTGCGGCATTCAGTACAATAACATGCTGTACAGGTCTGTACTCTAGGAACAACAGACCGTACCATATAGCCTAGCTGTGTATTAGGTTATACCATCTAGGTTTGTGGAAGTGCACTCTTACGATGTTAGCACAACAATGAAATTACTTAATGGCAAATGTCTATAAATATATCCCTATCAGTAAGTGAAGCATCACTGTTTATTTTTCCCATTTTTTTCTCTTAACACCTTTAAAAAAAAGTGCATAAGCAATGATTATAACATTGCATTGCTGGGTTTACAGCACACATAGATGGCAATATATAATGGCTGTACGGGAAAAAATCCAGTCATAAATGCTTCTATTTTCATATTACATGGCTGGATATGTTCTGGACAGCCCTCCTATATAACAACTGTATCTAACAATAGGCACAAAAGAGGAGGAAAAAAAATGGAACTATATTGGAGCAAAATTTCCGTATTCTACTGGTATTGAATTAGTGTTAATGTTAAGCAGATTAATAAAATACACACACTAAACCCCTCAGCAACCACAAAGAAAATCTCATCAATTACATTTAAGTAAAAAAAAAAAAAAGTCAATAGAGTAATTAATATGGTACATTAAAAAATATTTAATACAAAAGGAGGAAGTAAAGGAGGAATAATAACCAAAAGAGACATACAAAACAAACAGCAAAATGACAAATGTAAATCCGACCATGTCTATAATTAAATGTGAGTGGTCTAAATAGCCTAATGGAAAGGTAAACTCTGTCAGACTGGACAATAAAACAACTACATGCTGTAACAAGAGACATATGAAGGCTGTCCAAAAAAAAAAAATCCAGCCATAAATGCCTCCTTTTTTCAAGTTACATGCTGGATACTTTCTGGACAGCCCTTGTACTTTACATTCAAGATTGAAAATAAAACAATGGGGGGAAGATATACTATGAAAACAGGAAGCATAAGAGAGCTGGAATAGCTATATTAATATTGGACAAAAAAGACTTTAAGACAAATATCACTAGAGACAAATAATGATATTTCATAATGGTAAAGAGTCAATAAATCAGAAAGATATAACAAGTATAAAATGTATATGCACCTAAAAAGAGCCCCAAAATAATGAAGCAATAACTAACATTATTGAAAAGTAAAAGAAGAAATTAAACAATTACAGTGGAAGTTTTCAATATCCCACTTTAAATAATTGACAGAGTAACTAGACAGAAAATTAGCAAAAAAACCCAGAAAACTTGAACCACACTATCAACCACTTAGACTTAAATGGCATATATAGAAAACTCCAGCAAAAAAGCAGAATACATAGTTTTCAAGTACACAATGAAACATTCTCCAAGACAGAACAAATTCTAAGCCATAAAACAAGTCTCATAAATCTAAAAGGATTGAAGTCATACTATGTTCTCCAACTGAAACAAAATTAAATTAGGTATCAGTTGAATTAGGAACTGGAAACTCCTCAAATGTTTGGAAATTAAACTTCACATGCTTCTAAACATACTCATATGGGTCCAAGAAGAAATTGAAAGAGAATTTATAGAATATTTGTAACTGAATGAAAATGAAAACAAACACACCAAAATTTATGGGAAGCAGCTAAAGCTGTACTTAGAAGGAAATTTATAACTCTATATATTTAAAAAGTCTCAAATCAGTAACATGAGCCTCCACCTTAAAAACACAGAAAAAGAACAAAATAAAACCTAAAGCGAGCAGACAAAATGGAATAATAAAGAGCAGAAATTAATGACACACAAAATAGGAAATTAGAGAAAAACTTATTTTGGGGGGGAAAGGGGGTAGTTCCCTTGCTGGGAATCGAACCCAGGCCGCAGCGTTGAGGGTGCCGAAGCCTAGTCACTGCACCACCAGGGAACCACCTCGAAAAACTTATTTTTGAGTCAACAAAATTGAAAGACTTTTAGGTAAACTGACCAAGATCAAAGAGGGAACAAAAAACACAAATTACCAAACTCAAGAATGAAAGAGGGGATAGTATCACTGATCTCCCAAAATTAAAATGTTCCACGGACCTGAAACTAATACAATGTCATATGTCAATTATACCTTAATAGAAATTTTTTCCAGAAAAATTACAAGGAAAGGAATATTCTAAACAAATTTATGCCAACAAATTACACAACTTTTATGAAACAAATACCTAAAAAGACATATGTTATCAAAACTGACTAGGCTCCCTGGTGGTATAGTGGCTAGGCTTCGGCGCTCTCACCGCGGTGGCCTGGGTTCAATCCCCGCTCAGGGAACCAACCAAAAAAAAAAAAAAAAACCTGACTAAAGAGAAAATAGAAAATTCTGAACATAATAAATAAACAAAGTGAATTAGTATTTTAAAATCTTCCCACCAAAAACAAACAAACAAAAAAACCCAGGTGCAAATGGATTCACTGACGAATTCCATCAAATACTGAAGGAAGAAATGCCAATCTTACATAAACTATTTCATAAAACACAGGAAGAAAAGTACGTTCTGCAACTCAATCTATGAAGCCAGAGTTACCTTGATACTAGAGTCAGACAAAGACATCACATGAACAGTACATGTCAATGTCTCAAATAAACAAAGATACTAAAATGCTTACAAAATATCAGCAAATTGAATACAGCAACATACAATAAGGCCTATATAGCACACGATGACCAAGTAGGATTTGCCCCATTAATGCAAACAAAGTTGGTTTAACATCTGAAAAATCAATTAATGTAATATACCATATTAAGAGGATAAAGGATAAATACTACATGATCATCTCAATACACACAGAAAAAAAGCATTTGACAAAACTCAATACTCATTCATGTTCAAAAACTGACCAAACTAAGACTAGAAGAGAACTTCCTCAACTTCATAAAAGGCATCTATAAACACCAACAACTAACATCATACTTAATGGTTAAAAACTAAATGTTTTCCTCCTAAAAGTCAGGATATCCATTTTAACCATTTCCCTACAGAAGGTTCTAGCTAGTAAAGCAAAGCAGGCAAAAATAAGTAACACAACTAAAAGCATCCAGATTAGGAAAAAAGAAATAAAACTCTCTTTATTCTACAGTGATCCTTCCTGTAAGTAGAAATTTCCCAATGAATCCACAAAAAAAGCTACAACTAGTAAATGAGTTCAGCACAGTCTCAAGAAACAAGTTCAGCAAGGTCACAAGATATTAGATCAATAAACAAATCAATTATATTTCCATAGTGAAATGACAGCATTATATTGAATCATCCTATCAAAACTTTGAATCTATTGAAATATTCTTTCTCATTTCAGTAGAGCTTCAAAATTTTCTTCAAGGACACTGTACCCAAGAATGTTATCTTCTTAGTTGTTAATGTAAGTTATACCTTTTCTTCTATTATTAGTCCTGATCGTCTAGTTGTATCAAAAAATGTTATGCATTTTATAATTTTCTAAGGAGTTCCTTTACTGAATGCTCTTAATACTACCAGTACAAAAATAGGCAGGCAGGTGAAATGAATAAACTAATTTCAGAAACAGCCCCCTGCCCTAACATGAAATTGAGTATATGATAAATGTGGCATTTCAAATATGTGAAAAAGAAATACATCATTCAATACTAGGAATGGGGACAACTAGTTAGTCATCTGGAAAAAAGTAAAGCCGGATCACAATATCCACTGCTTGCTTATAACTAATATATTCCATATAAATCAAGATTTTAAACAATTTGAACCATAAAAAGTAATAGAAAACCTGTATAACTTTCATTCATTTACCATATAGTTCATTGAATCTAAAACTACCAATCTTAAATACACAACTATTTTGTCACTTAGAAAGAAAATAATAATGCCAACTATGACAAACCAGCAATTCATGTCATTCAGGGATGTTATAATGTGGAGAGAACTTCGAGTCCTACAATCATTGGTAAAGTCCTGTTAAACTTTACACAGAAATCTTCCCACCCCCAGTCACAAAGTAAAAGATCACTAAATTCAAGGATTAAAAAATTAAAACTTCTATAAGGCAAAAATAAAAACAAAATCAAAAGATAACCCAAAACTCTGAAAATAACTTACCTAACAAATGACAACACATGACCAGATGACTGAAAACATACATACAGCCAATAATAATTTTTAAAATGCTCAAACTCACTCATAATGAAATTTTGAAAAGCAATATTAGGAAACAAAACACTAACAAATGTTGAAAAGTTTGACACTAGCTAGTGTTGTCAAAGAGATAAAGAGATTGTCATTTTCCTAGACAACTGATAGTGGGGCAATCTTTTAGTCTATGTGCTACTGAAACGAGCAGTGGGGCAATCTGTTTAGTTAGGCAATTCATCCACCAAATTACTAAACGTAGACACTTTTTGACCCAGTAATTTTTCCCCTAGGAATTTATATTGCAAGTATATTTTAAAATACGTACAAAAATGTACTCAAGAATATTCACCAAACTACCATTCATTACAGCAAAAAAAAAACTAAAAACCTAAATAGCCATAAAAGGGTGACTAGTTAAAATCATTATGTACATCCAAATACTGGAATACTGCACAGAATGAAATAAGGGATGACATGCAAAGATATATTAGTTAACAACAACAAAAAAGACAAGCTGCTGAATCATATGTATGATGTAATCTCATCTGTATAATGAATATATAAATATAGACATGGATATGTTTGCACAGGTATAGAAAATGTCTGGAAAGACACACACAAGTGTTAACAGTGAATGGGAATGGGAAAAGGCCTTTTTTTTTTTTTTTTTTTTTTTAACCTTATAACATCTCTACTGCTTAAGTATGTATTCCTCTTATAATAAGCCTTGGTAAGAAGTGAGAAATGTTGAATATGACAATTACCAGAATATGTGAAAAAGAAGAAAATCTGAAAATGTGGCTACTAAAACTAATATTTTCATATCCTCATTTTAAAAGAATTGTCAAATAAAATTTATGAAAATCTTTAGAATTTTTATGACCATTAAAAATTAACATGAAAATATGTACCACAGATGTAAATATCCTGAAAATTGTTAAATATTTAATTTTCCTTCACTTTGAAAGATAAAAGCACAAATCCAATAGATGCACATCAACACAGGCCAATAAAAAAGGAGAGGATTACCTGTTTTCCTAAAATAAGGGAACTAGGTCCTAAAAAGAGACATGCAAATAATCTAATTAATGAGAGAAGATAATGGTCTTCACCCTATAAAACTAATAAAATTAATTCACTTCAATATACAGATGCTTATATCTATATATAGCAATATCATGCTATGTATATGTAAAACTCATGCTATACAAGGTTGGACAATTAACTTCTTGAACTGATGCCAGAAAAAGTGCTACATACTTCACTGCTGAATGTCACTACGGTCATCTTTGAAGTACTCCCCTTGGGAAGCTGTGCACCGATGCCAGCACCTCGTCCACCTTTCAAAGCAATTTTGGAACTCTTTTTCTGGAATGGCCATCAGAGCTGTTGTTGTACCCAAAATCTAACAATTAAGTTCGCAAACTTGTCACCATGACCTTACACTGGCAGCACTGTACAAACAACTGGAAAGATATCATAACCTTGGCAACTGCACCAAGTTGTTTGTACAGTGCTGCCAATATAAGCAAACGGGGCAAGTTCAAGTACAAAAGGAAAAAGGATTGTTCAGTAAATGCAGTCGTTACAGATGTGTTCACGTGCAAGTACATGGGCATCTAATGCAAGTTAAAAAAAAATTTTAATTGAGTAGAACAGTGTTGGATTACCTCTATAAAACATGTCAGGCAAATGCCCATCCCGCCAGACCACTTGGCTGAATTTCGAAGCTGCTGATTCCTCCCTCTACCCTACAAAAGTACAAAAACACAAGTTATCCCCACAAAAAATCAGGATTGGACACATTCTTAAAAGTCAGGTAAAACAGTTGTATCTAAATGTGCTAAATCTAACAAAATTCTTTCCATGATAGATACTGTTGGATTAAATCAAAGCAGCAGCAACTAACACTTAATGACCTATGAAGTGCTAATATATCACCTAGATAAAAACATGACCCAAATAATAATTGGACATTTTCGTCTTTAACTTCTAGTTAAGAATAAAGATTTCTTTAAAATCAGAGCAATAACCTAGAATTATCTTAACTTAAAATAGGAAACAGCACAAAATGTGTTTCATTGAAATCTTATATTGATATTCTCCATTATTCAAATAGTACTATTTCTTGATGAAATTCCATAGTAATATTTCCCTCAGTTCAAAAGTCTAAATATATTAAACAGTTTCTGAAAATACAAAATTATTAAGTATTTAAGTTTTTCTAGCCAAAGTTATTTAATAATGCTAAAATGGTCCACAGATATTTTTTAAATGTGATGTTAGTCATCCTTTTAGCCAAAATTAATACAGAAAAATTAACACTCTATGTTAATATTGCATTGATAATGGACACATAATTTTCTTTGTGTAATTGTGATATTTTTTTTCTGGCGTATGAAATGCAGATAATGAAGATTAAAAGCTAAAATTTTATTAGAAAGAACAGGCCAAATATAACTTTTTTCAGAAATAATAAAGTATTTTATATAACAGTCCTAACACATTTTTATGGCTCAAGAAATATCTTGCAAATCAATAAAAGCTACAAAAGCAGAAAAATTAAGGAAACTTTAAATCTGTAGAAAATAATCAAGTATTTTAATTCAAAGTTGTGCTTATATAATTTTATCAAGGGATTACAAACACTACAGCTTCTGATTAATTCAGGATTTTCTAGTCCTGAGCCAGTCAGTAGCTTTGTTGCTACACTAGTTAACAAATCAAAATAACCTATTTTAAAATAATTTATTTCTACTAAGTTCTTAATTGTCTGCATCAAAGTTTTGTTCCCAAACATTCAAGAGCATACCAGGGTTATCTAGAATAAATCCAGCCATAAATGCCTCTATTTTTCATATTACATGGCTGGATACTTTCTGGACAGCCCTTCGCAGTTATGTAAAACTATTTTTAAATACATATTTCTATAGTGATAATATCAAAAAATAATAAAAGCCATAAAATATGCTAAAGTCATGTGCCGCTTAACTACAGGAATATGTTCTGAGCAAAGTGTCATTAGGCAAACATCAGAGAGTGCACTTAAACCTAGATGGTATAGGCTATACAGTGTATATACCTATTTACAGGGGAGGAAACATAATTTCCCCCTCTACCCTTCTGGGTTCTTGGCTGAGACATATCCCTGTAATAAAAGATAAAAAGGAGAAAAATAAAAGTTTAATAGCATGTATACCTCCTATATACAAGGGAGAGACCCAAAAAAACTGGGTAACCAACCAAAATGGGTAAAGCTAACACCTTATATATAGCATCCCTCACTGAAGACAAAAGTAAACACAGCTGGGGGAAGGGGTGGGGGTCAGTTATGGGAAGTTACCAGAAAAAGCACAGTAAACAAGGGTAGTTGGTATGCAGATTTATGTCTTCAGAACTGATAAGAGTTTCTGGAGATAAAATCACCTACCATCCTAGGAACAAGAGGGAGATATCTTTTACAAAGGGTAACTTCTACTTAGTTTTCAGAGCTTCTACCAAGTCTGTCTGCAATTTCTTAAAATTAACCAGCCTGAAATAATTCTTATGCCAAATGAACGTATTTTGGGGTGACAAACTCTGTTCCCCTACAGCTCCTAGGCTACAAACTTGTACAGCACAGTACTATACTGAATACTATAGACAACTGTAACACAATGATAGTATTTGTGTAATGTGTTACACTAGGACATTAGGCCTGTTAAACTTTAGGAAGGCTAGGGCATCAGTAGGCTACAGGAATTTTTCAGCTCCATTATAATTTTATAGGATTAAGGTTGTAAGTGCCATCCCCCATCATTGTTGGAAATGTCCTTATGTAGTACATTACTTTGCTGCGGTAGATATGAGACAGCTAAAGTAAAGCCAAACTACCTGCACTACACTGCTATACACTATGTTATTTACTGCATTCAACTTTTAGAATTTCTAACATACCTACGGAAATAAAGTAGAACAGAAAAAAACATGGCAAAGTCTACAAACAGGAAATAACAATGTCTTCAAATTATACATTTTAGTATTACAAGTCTTTTTTAAGTTAACTGGATATATCTAGTCCACAATCAAGATATTATTACATATGTTATCACATAATAAAGTAGCACCTACAGACTGGACACATGTTTCTGGAATGTAAATGTCCTGTTTAAAACATTTTCACAAAACCCCACTCACATTCTTGCATCACTTTTTACTGAAAGGTTTAAATTAAGGCTGTTAAACATCAAAGGATACAACTAGACACATTAAAAGAAGGAAACAAAAAAATAAATACTGAAACAAGAAGGAAAAATAAACATACCTCTCTCCACAGGCACACACCCCCACATGCAAAAAATAATATAACCTCAAAGTCTAAATCTATAAACAGAAATTTTGGAGTATCTTTCCCATCACAACTTTTCCTCTACCATGGAAACCTACAATTTCCAACTCAGCTGTCACCGGGTCTCCATCGCCGGAACCCTAATTCAATTAGCATCATCTATCAATTTCATTTCTCCTTCCAAGTTTCTATCCCTTATAATGGTCTATAAGGCCCTCCAAAATTTATTGTGCTATCTATCCCCTCCTCCCATCACCACCACTCCGTCATCTTTCAGACCTTATCTTCTATACTCTCCCCCTTGCTCACTCCACTCATGCCTCAATGAACTAACTCTCTTATGTTCCTGGATCTTGCAGTATGCTACCACCTTCGGGCCTACAGCACTGACTGTTCCCAGACCTGAAACACTCACTCTTCTAGAGATACTCAGAACTAAAAATCTCTTACCAAAAATAAAAATCCCCTACTGACTTTGAGTCTTTGCTCAATCATTTTGTTAATGAGGCTTTCTGCTGTCATGACATTTAAAATTGTAAACCACACAACACTCACCCAATCCCCCTTTTATCCAGAATACACTTTGCATAGTACTTACCACCTTTTTTAACTTATTATATAACCTACTTATTTATGATAGTTTTACTGCCCCCAACTGTAGTATAAACTCCAAAGGGAAGAAATTTTTGTTTTATTCACTGATATATCTCGGGTGCCTAAAACAGTCTCATATAATACTATCTCTCAATTATAGAATCATAGAGAATAACACTAAGGCATCTAGAGAAGTCACATTAACCTAATGAAACAGCAGAATCTAGCTTCAAAACCAGCCTAGTGAGGTTTTG
Organism: Lyroderma lyra; assembly: GCA_004026885.1. Lineage (NCBI taxonomy): Eukaryota > Metazoa > Chordata > Mammalia > Chiroptera > Megadermatidae > Lyroderma > Lyroderma lyra. The sequence continues at coordinate 126,230 of PVJL010004352.1, forward strand.
GCAACATAACCTTTTAATTTGGAAATTTCTCTAAAAAGTCTTGGTAGTTTTACCAATAAGAGATTCAACCTACTGAAGAATCTACTGTAAACTTTATTAAACAGTTATCAAACAGAAACAATAATTCTTAGCAATGTAGAGAATAGTTTAATCATACCTAACAATTTCAGTCTTTGTTTTAAAAGAATACTGATGAAGAATTTCAGAAATACTCTGCTAGAAGGCTACAAAAATTGCATACACTTTACAATAAGTAGGAAAAGCTTCAAGTTTTGTTTTGTTTTGTTTTTTTCAAATATTTCATATGCTTCATGTTTTGGTTCTAGAACAACTTCTGGCTCATGAAGTATTTTCAAAGTATACTTTCATGTTGTGTGCAGGGTGCACAGTCAGTCTACCAAATTATGTTTCAACTGTCATCTTTGCCTAGAAAAGTAAGATTGCAAAAGATGAAGTTTTATGAATTAATCTACCAAAATCCAGGTAACAAATGTGTTAGTAAAAGAAACTCCCACAAAAACTGTCAAAAATAGGAATTTCTAAGGCAATAAATAAAACTTAATACACAAAAGAATCTAACAAAACTTAACTGTTTTATAATTATTTCATTATACCACATACCTTAATGTCACTTCTGAATATGACCATTCTAGAAAAGCCATTCATGGATAAAGAACATGGTTCTTTGGTTAATTATATTTTTTTAAGTTTCACTGATAATGTGCATGCTTACAAATTTTTAACATTTAAACTCCCAAGGGGGTTCCCTGGTCAGGGTAGTGGCTAAGCTTCAGCACTCTCAACGCCATGGCCTGGGTTCAATTCCCAGCCAGGGAACCACCAAAAAAACCAGAAACAAAAACAAAAACAAAAACAAAAAAGCACTGCCAAATAAAAAGGCTACCTCTGCTCATTAAATATAATCAATAAAACCCCAAAGCAACAAAATAAAAACATATGGCAGAAGATCTGAAACAAAAAAGTGCTTCATGTTTTAAAAGTCTTCAGCATCTTTTAACTAGATAATTATTAACATAATTAGTCAAATTCTACTTTTACGTTAGTTCTTACTTTTTTGATTTAATACTTTCTGAAAAAAGTTTTTTTTTAAAGTAAAGAAAAAAAGTCTGTCTATAAAAAGTTATAATTTCTACATAGTAACGAAGTACAGACGTATTCTTTAAAGAACTCTAATCTGAATGATGATCTAAGGGTATATTCTTTATGATCAGGTCTATCGCGAAGAGGAATGACAGCCCAACAAATTCAAGTCAACCACCCCAAAATTACCCTACCTAGGTCTTTCTAGAATCATATTCCATTTTTACTCTCACCAAAAATCAAGCCAAACTTATAAACTTTGCAATTAATGTAATTAATCTGTTTGGTTGAGAAAGAAAATCCTACAAAAAGGAAGCCAAATTCTTAAAAGATAGGTGACCAAAATGAGTAAAATAAAACTACCAACTGAAAATTTTCACCTACCCTTGACCTTTTAAAATTGCGTTCCTCAAACAAGAAACCAACTGTCCACCCACATTAGAAAACACAACAGCAAGCATTTTTATAAACTCCTTAGAGATAGCCCACTAAAGAGATTAGAGAACTGACCTTTATATCTAAATCATCTATTGAAGAGAGACACCTCCCAAAAACAAACCTATCATAGTGGGGATGTAACAATGCAACCTTTCCCAAATTTACTAACAGAAATTAGTTTTTAAAATTAGTAAGCCACTAAACTCAAAGAAAAACCACTTTACTTATATATGAATTTTCAATGAATACACATTAATTTTGTAAATAATATTTTGCACTATGATGACCAATATCACACAAATTTTCAAATGATCTCCTTCAAGATGATACAAGCACAGTCTGATAAAGTATTTCATGGTTTATAAAATGCTTTCACATGTCGCATTTCATTTGACCCTTACAACTACCTGGACAGGTATTATTTGTCTCTGTTCTATAGATGATGAAACTGGGTTCAATGGGTTAAGTACCCAAGGTTACACAATACCTAAGTGACAAGTCAAAGACTTCAACCAGATCCTCTGCCTCCTATTAAGGGTCTATTCTAACATAGCACCACAGGAAAGGTCATTACCAAGTTAAGATATATTTCATGTTACTCTTAGCAATGGGAATAAAAAAAAAAAAAAACAATCTTTCAAGCCTAAGATCAATGAACATAAAATTTGAAATTAAAATTCTATCTGTAATAATAGTTACCATGTAAATAAAGAGAAAATTCAATTCAGCTGGTTGTTATGGTTTCTACTATGATGAGGAAGTCCCACAAAAGATTATAGAAATACCCATTTAAAATTAAAGTTTAAGGAGTTCTCGGGTGGTGTAGTGGCTAGGCTTCAGCTCTCTCAACGCTGCAGCCTAGGTTCAATTCCAACCATGGAACTACCCCAAAATAAATTAAATTAAATTAAATTAAATTAAAAGTTTATTTTAAATTTTGACGTGTTAAAGTGTCAAATCCTTGTGAACCAAAAAAATGTCAAAGTATCATTAAAAGCCAAAAGAGGAAACTAATTATTACTTCTAATGTGAAATATAATTAAACACTCTCATTTAAAAACTTGTACATGGTTCATAAAAAGCCAGTTCATCTTTTGACAATTTTCACCTTATTCAATACCAAATTCAATCATTTTTATCTCCTGTTTCTAGAACACATGCCCAGAATTACACTAGGCACTACACACAATATAGAAGTGTGCCCATACATAAAGGAAATGGTTTTTAAGCTGACTAGGAAACTGAAATTTGCCATCAGAGTCAATCACAGAATAGCTCAAGAAGTGCTGCAAAGAAGCCCACTAATTTCTCCCTAACTGTAGTAACTATGTTAAGTTTGAACAATTCATGAAATGTTTGTGAGGTTTTTTTTTTTTTCAATAGAAGTCGATTTAGCAAGCTAACTCATTGTTTAGAAACACTAGCTTCTACTAAACATAGATGGACATTTTCTTACTTGGGTCATTTTATTCTGAATTTTAAAATAGGCAATGACAGGAAAGAGAATCACTGAATTTGTGTGCAGAAAAATAGAACTCACCCAATCTGAAGAAGAGAGAGAAAACAGACTGAAAAAAAATTAAGAGTCATAAAGAATGGTGGGATGATAACAAAAGACCTAACATTCATATCACTGGAGTCCCAGAAAGAAAGGAGAATGAAAGATGTGCTGAAATAGTATTTGAAGAAATAATAGCTAAAAACTTCTCAAATGTGGCAAATACAAACTTGTGGCAAATACAAAAAAACTGAGCAAACCCAAAACAGGATAAACACTCCCCTCCAAAAAAAAGTTTTGAAAGCAGCCAGACAGAAAGGAACACATTACCCTTAATAGAACAATTCAAATAACACCAAATAACAACACAGGACACAAAAAAAGTGGAAAATGGTATATTTTGAATACTAGGAGAAAAAAAAACTGCCAACCAAGAGTTCTATACCTAGTGAAACTCTTCTTCAGGAATCTTAGTCCATTCAGGCTGCTGCTAACAAAATACCACAGAACGGTGGCTTACAAGGTCTGACAATTAAGTTCACAAACTCATCCTTAAAAAAGTGCTACATACCTCACTGCTGAATATCACTATGGTCACCTTCAAAGTACTCTCCTTGGGAAGCTATGCACACCAAGGCCAGCATCTAGTCCACCCTTCAAAGCAATTTTGGAACACTTTTTCTGGAATGGCCATCAGAGCTCTCGTCATGATACCCTTGATGTGGTGAATGTCATCAAAATATCTTCCTTTCACTATTTCCTTTATCTTCAGATAAAGAAAAAGTCATTGGGGGCCAGATCAGGTGAGTAGGGAGCATGTAACAATAGTTATTTGTATACTGCCTAAAAACTCCCTCACAAGACAGTGCCATGTGAGCTGGTGCTCTGTCGTAATGCAAAAGCCATGAGTTGTTGGTGAAAAATTCAGGTCCTTTTCATCTTTTTCATGTGGACTTTTTAGTACTTCCAAATAATTAACTTGGTTGACTGTTCAGTTGGCACAAATTAATAATGAACAACCCCTCTGATACCAAAAAAGGTTAGCAACATTGTTTTAACTCTTGATTTGGACTGATAGAACATTTTTGGTTGTGGAGAATTGGCTGACTTCCATTACACACTCTGACACTTTGTTTCAGGTTGTACTGGTACACCCATGTTTCATTACCAGCGATAACACAGTCCAAAACTTCATCTTGCCTATCCATCACTGAGCTCCTTTAGGACCATTTTCGCATACACCTTTCTTGTACCAAGATTTTCAATTAAGATTTTCCTATTTCCCTATCAATGTTTGCTTGGTCTGCTGTGCTTCTCACAGTAAGCCAACAATTCTGATGCACAAGTCCACAAAATTTTGCAATGTTATCAACAGTTCTACTTGTTACTGGCCACCCTGACCTTTCCTCATCAGTGACACTCTCTTACCCTTGAGAAAAACATTTAATTCATTTGTACACTGCCATTTCCTTCATGGCATTATCCCTATGAACTTGGACTAATATGTCCCTGATTTCACTTCCACTCTTGCCAAGTTTAACAAGAAATTGAATATTTGTTTATTGCTCTACTTCAAGTTCTGACATTCTCCTGGCAGCACACAAAAACACACAACATCAATAATGAATGCCACTCAGCAAGACATCGCCACACATCGACACACATCGACACAAATACAGCTGTGAAACCCAGATCTACTATCAAGATTATAAAACCTTACCAAGTTGTTCATACAATGCTGCCAAGTTCACAATCTTAATTGTCAGAACTTGTATGAAAACAGACACTTACTTCTCACAGTTCTGGAGGCTATAAATCCAAGATCAGAGTCCCAGCATAATCAGTGAGGGCCCGCTTCCTAAGATGGCAGAATGGGGGCCTCTTTTATTCCAGTATTAATCCCATTCATGAGGACTCCCCCCTCATGACCTAGTAACCTCTCAAAGGCCACAACTCCTAATACTACCATACTGGGTGTTATAACTTCAACATAAATTTTAGGAGAATACATTCAGATGAGAAGAAACAAAGATGACTTTAAAAAAAAAAAGCATTCTCAAAAGAAGAAAAACTAAAAGAATGTGTCATTAGCAGCCCTAGTCATAAACACCGGCTAAAGAAAAATTTTCAAACAAAAGGAAAAAACGAACTATAGGTATATGCAACAGATTATCTTTTCTATCAATAGTTTTATAAATTATACTTAATGGTTGAAACAAAAATTGTAATACCACTTGATACACAAGACAATTACATTTCAAAGTTGGGAAGATAAATGGTAAAAGAGAAGTGAAGTTCTGACACTTCCTTCGAAGTAGTAAAATGTTGATACCTATAGACTGTTAAAAGTCACATATGTATAACTGTAGTAAGTACAACCACCACTACAAAAACTATATACCAAGACAGACTCAAAAGCATTATAAATAAATATTTTATAAATTATAAAAGATGGAATCATAAAAAAATTCTCTGGTCATCTGCAGGAAGGCAAGAAAAGAGAAACAAAAACAGAAAATAAACAAAAGATAAATAATGAAATGGCAAATTTAATCACTAATATATCAATAATTACCTTAAGTACAGAGGATCTGAATAACCCAATCAACTGACTGGCAGGGTAGATTTTTATAATCACCCAAGTATATGTTGCTAATAAGAAATTCTAACATACACTAAAAAAAAAAAAAAAAAAAAAAAAAAAAAAAAAAAAAAAAAAAAAAAAAAAAAAAAAAAAAAAAAAAAAAAAAAAAAAAAAAAAAA